>MU726048.1:0-21011 GCA_026770625.1 Nicotiana glauca
TACCCTGGTGTTATTTGTAATGGAGTGCTGTGCCCGAGGGGCTGACTTATGTGCGGACTTGCACTATCTGATTTTTTGCAATCAATTGCTTGACTGTTGGTAAAAGATATTTTCAAAAGAGGTTTTTAAGTGAGCTAGATATTTCCTAAAGGATTTTCATGGAATTACTGTTTTCTCAAGGATCTTACTGTCTTATATAGCATGATGGAGTGCTTTACGTATTTTCTTACCGCTCAGTTATTATTTACTCTTATTACTCATTGAGTTGGAGTACTCACTTTACTCCCTGCACCTCATGTGCAATTGCAGGTATTGTTCACCTGGTAACGGGTTTTGAGCTGATTGAAGGTATTGCTATTGTAGCTGAGCAAGGTGACCGCCAGCGTTCGCGGCACCGGACTTTGTCCTTTGACTTCAGAATTTTACTATGTATATTATTATTGGCCCTGTAGTTGTGTTCAGTCTTCTTTAGATGCTCGTCACTTGTGACACCCCGGTTGGGCTGTGTTGGGTGGTAAATATCAGTTATTAATGCAATTAAGTCGTATTATTCATCCATTTATGTTTATTAACTGTTAAATAAGGTATTGTTGTTTTGTTGGCTGGCCTTGTATTCACGAGAGACGCCATCACGACCGGGTTCGGGAATTGGATCGTGATAAGAATTTAGTCAAAGACATGCCATTCTTATTCAAACTTTCTATTGCAAGAATAGGCAATGAACCACAAATCATGATTTTTCAATAAAATAATTCCTAAAAGCATGATTTCTACATAGAAAGCAAGTCAAATTCTTAAGCAAGCATTTATTATGGAACTCAAAATATAAATTAAAAAAAGGGAGAAGAAAATTTTAAAGTTACGGACCTGCTTGGGGCAGTGAACTGAGGGCGGCGTCAAGAAGATCTTCGATTTTGGCTCAGCTCTTTCGGAAGATCGTCAAATGCGGACACAATAAATAAATAAATAAATAAAAGCTTTGGCAAGGCTATGGACTAAATAGAGGTTAAAAAGCAGAGAAAACTTAAATCTGCATTTTGAGAGAGCAAGGAAGAAAATAAGCTTTGAATAGTTAGCCACTGAGGGTGAAGGGAGATAGAAGCGGGGCGTCCAAGTTGTCCTTAATGGCTGCAATGGCTTAGTACTTATAGGCGGATTCTAGGGTTCTTTGGGCAAGATTTTTATCTCTAACATTTGAAATTAAAAGAGTGGAATTTTGAACGGTAGAATAGTCGTTCATCATTTAATGAGGGATATTTGAGCAGATTTTGTTTCAGCTTTGTCTGAGACTTTGAGAAGATTTGTTTGAAAGAGTTTTGGCATTTTTCTTTCAATTGAATCAACAAAGTCAAAAAGTGAGCGGAAAACTTTATGGAAAAGAGGAAAGAAAAGAGAGAATTTAGGGTAGGGATTGAAAAGGATGGAAAGGAAAGGGGGACATTTGTTTTTTTGGTGAATAAGGCATGTTTTGAATTTTAGTCAAAAGGTGAAGAAGAGGACAAAGGTATTATAGGTATGATACGAGATAGATATTGATAAAATAATGTTAAATAAATATTGATAAAAAAATCAAAGTAGTAACAAAATTAGTTAATGTATTACTACTAATAGAAGTAACGTAGTAGTAGTAATTAAAATAATAATAATAATAATAATAATAATAATAATAATAATAATAATAATTAGTAGTAGTAGTAGTAGCAACAACAATAGTATTAGTATAATGAAATTGTAACACTAATAGCAATAACGACAAAGATAATAATAATTTTATGATAAAATAATAATAATAAAATATTGGTCGTAGTCGTAGAAATAATGGTAACACTAATACTAATATCGAATTAATACTAATACTAATAATAATAGTACTTAGTAATAGTCATAATGTATTAATACTAGTACTAATTCCAATGATAGTAGTAGTGGTGGTAGTAGTAGTAATATTAATAATACTAGTAATAGTGATATTAGGTAAATTATAATAATTAGGTCTATTTTATGCTAAAAATGGTAAAATAACTATTCTTGCATTATTATTATTTACCTAATATCACTATTACTAGTATTATTAATATTGCTAAAAATGGTAAAATAACTATTCTTGCATTATTAGTGATATTAGAAACTTAAAAAAATAGTTCGAAAGAAATGAGGGACAAAATTGGATGTCAACAGCTGCCCCTCTTTGACCGGAGACGGTGAAAGAGTTTTCGGGCAAAGAATATTGACTTTGTTGCCAATATTGTCCCGACCATGAAGGTTGGAATGATACAAAGGGGACGTAAAAAAAAATAATTGCGGTCGAACACCGGTTTCGAGTTGACTACATATCTCGGGTTTCACGAGAATCAGGCCATATGTAGTTCAAGACTTATGGTACCCTGGAGTAGGACTCAATTATTGATGTAAATCTTAAAATACTGCCCCAGTGTTGAATTATAGAGACACTGGGTACCATGATTGAAGAAAGATATTTGAAATAAGGATTTGGTTAGGAATCTTGAGAGTTAAGTTGAGCGGAGTTCGAAGTAGATCCTTGACCTTTGTTGGAGAGTTTGGTATTCCTCTCCAACAAACTGCCCCAGTTCATTGCTAAGATATAGTTCCACATTGAACTATATTTCCTACAGAGCTCAACAATACTAAGAAAATTTGTTAGGAAATAAGATGCAATATGCCTTAAAAAATAATCTTATGAAAATAATATTTAGGTGTCGATTCATAAGAAAAGCGAATTTATTGTGAAAACGTACAAAAATATAATTTTAAGGTGACATATTTTATGGTCGGCAATGGAACCTGAAAATTTAATAATTGCATTTGACAATGATTTATGAAAGATATATTTTGGCAATGTTTATGCATGCGGGATCACTCGGGTCAAAATAGATTAAATGTCCCCTTGAGAAAGGATTAACGCTAATATCCTATTTGAGGGCAGATTGACCCAATATATCCTATTTGAGGGCGGATTGATCCGATATATCCTATTTGAGGGCGGATAGACCAGACATATCCTATTTGAGGGCGGATAGACGCGATATATCCTATTTGAGGGCGGATAGACCCGATATATGGTGCTTGATTTGTAATTACAAAGATTAATATAGTGTGAGGAGCTTGATATGGTGCCCAATTTGTAGTGGTAATTCATAGTGCGATGCAAAAATCCTGGTGCGATGACTTTGTAGTAGCAAATATCCATGGTGCGGAGGGATTGATGCAGTGCCTTTACAGAAGAAAATATTCAAGGAGCGGTGCTGTAACGATCCAACCGGTCATTTTTGGAATTTACACTCCGATCCCCCATTAACTGCTTCTCCTAAGTTCATTTATGCTATTTTGGTTTGCCGGGACGTTCGGTGTTAGGATTTAGAATGTTTTGGGACACTTAGTCCCTAAATGAGAGCTTAAGACTTAAAAAATAGTCCATAATCGGAACAGTGTGAAGACGGCCTCGGAATGGAAATTCGATGGTTCCGTTAACTTCGTTAGGTAAATTCAGGGTAGGGAGCATGTTCGAAATCTATTTTGGAAATCCGTAGCTCATTTAGGCTTGAAATACCGAAGTTTGTAATTTTGAAGTTTCCGATCCGATAGTGAGTTTTTGATCCGAGGGTCGGAATGGAATTTTGGAAGTTGCTGTAGCTCTATCATGTCATTTGGGATGTGTGTGCAAAATTTTAGGTCATTCGGACGGGTTTTGGTTAGGTTTTGATCGAAAGCGTATTTGGAAGAAATTTGAGGTTCTTAGGCTTGAATCATTGATTAAATCGGGTTTTCGGTGTTGTTTTAGGTATTTTAAAGATTGGTACAAGTTTGAATAAGGTATTAGGTGGTATTGGTGTTTTTGGTCGAGGTCTCAGGGGCCTCGGGATGAATTCGGGAGGTTAACGGAAAAATTTTGGAAGTTGAGAAGTAGCAGCTCTGCTGCTTCTGGAATCTTTTCGCTTCTGCGGCTTGGGAACCGCAGAAGCGGAGCCGCAAAAGCGGCCTTGGTCATCGCAGAAGAGAGTTTGGCTTCCCAGATCCTTAGTGTATATGATGAGGATACCAAGAGATCCTCGGGATACCAAGAGATCCCCAGTGTATATGACGAGGATACCAAGAGATCCCCAGTGTATATGATGAGGATACCAAGAGATCTTCGGGATACCAAGAGATCCCCAGTGTATATGACAAGGATACCAAGAGATCCTCGGGATACCAAGAGATCCCCAGTGTACATGATGAGGATACCAAGATATCCTCGGGATACCAAGAGATCCCCGACAATTATTCCTTGTTGAGAGCAGTATTCCTTGTATTGTTTACCTTCCCTTTCTATTATTGTTCTTCCTTATTTTATCTGGTTTAGATTCTCGCTGTAGACTTTATTTAAACTATTTCCTCTATTTTATTATTTACTATGTTTTATCTCAGTAGGGCCCCGACCTTCATCGTCACTACCCAACCGAGGTTAGATTTGGCATTTACGGAGTACCGCTATGGTGTACTCATGCCCCTTCTGCGCATGTTTTTCATGTGCAGATCCAGGTTCCTCCACCCAGGCGTATTACCCTTGAGGCGAGGAGTTATACAAAGACTTCGAGGTATATCTGCCGCATCCGCAGACCAGGAGCCTCTATTCTTTTCCAGCTTTAGTATCTAGTTTATTCCTTTCTCTCAGTTGTTTAGATATTCTGGAGTTAGAACAACGTACTATGTTTCTATTAGCCTGTGGTTCCTGTGAGTTTCCGGGTTTTGGGATTGAGTTGTAGACTTCCGCATTTATTTTGGTTGTATAGGCCGAGCAGCCTTATATGCAGTCATTATTTTATATATGTTAAATTTTTAATTAATTATTCCGCAAGTTATATTAAATTTCCGCATTGTTACGCTTACCTAGTTATAGGAACTAGGAGCCATCATGGCATGTTCATGGAGGGTGAACTGGGGTCGTGACAAGATGGTATCAGAGCTCTAGTTTCATAGGAGTCACGGAACATAGGCCGGTTTATTAGAGTCTCGCTGATCGGTAAGGAGACGTCTGTATTTATCTACGAGAGGCTATGTAACTGTTTAGGAAAATCTTCATTTCATTTGAATTCTTTGTCGTGCGATATTTTTTATATCAATTCTAAACTTATGTCTTCTATTCTCTTATAGATGGTGAGGACACGTGCTACACGAGATGACCAGGCACCCGGGCCCCCTACTGCAGCCGTTAGAGGCCGGGGCCAGGGCCGGGATAGAGGTTGAGGATGTGCACGTAGTGCAGCCAGAGCACCTGCGCGAGCTGCCGCCGAGGTACCACCAACATATCCAGTCGGAGCCCAGGCACCTGGTACACCTACTACTGCCACTACTACTCCAGCGCTCCAGGAGACTTTGGCTAAGTTCATGAGCATGTACACCACCTTAGCTCAAGAAGGGTTGCTTCCCCTTGCTGCAGCCACATCCCAGGCCAGGGAAGGAGCACAGACTCCCGCCGTCTGCACTCCTAAGCAGCGAGTGCAGGTTGAGCAGGCTCCCGAGATTATTCCCGCACCACCTGTAGCACCATTTCAGCCTGAGGATAGGTCAGCTGCTTCAGAGGACGAGCAACGGATACTTGAGAGGTTCAAGAAATATGATCCCCCGGTGTTCAGTGGATTAGCATCAGACGATGCCTTGGTATTTCTAGAGGAGTGCCACCGTATTCTTTGCACTATGGGCATAGTGGAGTCCAGTGGGGTTTCTTTCACTGCTTTTCAGCTTCGGGGAGCCGCCTATGATTGGTGGCGCATGTATGAGATAGACAGCCCAGTCGAGGCTGCTACACTGACTTGGACCCAGTTCTATGAGATGTTTATGAGAGAGTTTGTTCCCTAGAGTCTCAGGGATGCATGACGCGCAGAGTTTGAGCATTTGCGCCAGGGTGCTATGATAGTTTCAAAGTATGCTATCCGTTATACCAGGTTGGCCAGGCATACACCGGCTTTGGTTGCTACAGTTCGGGAGAGAGTTCACCAATTCAGTGAGGGTCTTATCCCACCCATCAGATCTAGCATGGCTCGAGAGTTAGAGATGGACATTCCTTATCAGCAGGTAGTGAGCATTGCTAGGAGGATCGAGGGTATGCTCGGCAGGGAGCGAGGGGAGAGAGAGGCCAAGAGGTCTGGAGAGTCGGGCCACTACTCTGGTGACCGTACCCTAGCAGCAGGTCGACATGGTAGGGGTTTTGTGGGTCGCCTCGTTCATTCAGCTCTTCTAGCAACCAGCAGTGCTCCAGCTCTGCTTATACCTCAGGAGCCTTACTATGCACCTCCAGTTTCCAGCGCGCCTCCTGTGCGGGGTGCTTTCAGAGGTCAGTCTAGCAGACTTAGCCCTAGCCAGTCACAGCCACCACGTCCTCCTAGAGCTTGTTTTGAGTATGGTGACACCCGTCATGTGGTGAGGGATTGCCCTAGACTTGGGAGGAATGCACCTCCACAGACTGCTCAGCCACAGCGTGCTCCTCAGAGTTCTCAGGCCATGATCACAGCTCCCGCTGCTACCCCGTCTGCCCAGCCAGCTAGGGGTGGAGTCTAGGGAGGTATAGGTCGTTCTCGAGAGAGAGGCCAGGCCAGATATTATGCTATTCCTGCTCGTACCGAGGCTGTTGCCTCCAATTCTTTCATCACATGTATTATACTAGTTTGTCACAGAGAGGCATCGGTTCTATTCGATCCAGGCTCAACTTATTCTTATGTGTCTTCTTACTTTGCTCCGCATTTGGGTGTGCCTCGGGATTCTTTGAGTGCCCCTGTTTATGTTTCTACTCTTGTGGGAGATTCTCTTATTGTGGACCGCATTTATCGGTCATGTTTGATTACTATTCGTGGTTTTTTAGACCAGGGCGGATTTATTATTACTCGGTATGGTGAATTTTGACATTATTTTGGGCATGGACTGGTTGTCGCCCCATTTTTCTATTCTTGATTGTCACGCCAAGATCGTAACACTAGCTATGCCAGGTATTCCGCGTATTGAGTGGAGTGGTACTTTAGATCACACTCCCAGTATAGTTATCTCTTTTCTTAAAGCTCAGCGTATGGTTGAGAAGGGGTGTGCTACGTATTTAGCTTATGTGAGAGATGTCAGTGTTGATACCCCTTCTGTTGATTTAGTTCCAGTGGTACGGGATTATCATGATATATTTCCAGCTGATCTTCCGGGCATGCCTCCCGATAGAGACATTGATTTTGGCATTGATCTGTTGCTGGGCACTCAGCCCATATCAATTCCTCCGTATCGCATGGCTCCTCCTAAGTTGAAGGTGTTGAAGGATCAGTTGCAGGAATTGCCCGATAAGGGTTTTATTCGACCCAGTGTTTCACCGTGGGGTGCTCCTGTCTTGTTTGTAAAGAAGAAGGATGGTTCTATGCGTATGTGTATTGATTATCACCAGTTGAACAAGGTTACAGTGAAGAACCGTTATCCTTTGCCTCGTATTGATGATCTATTTGACCAGCTTCAGGGTGCACAGGTGTTTTCTAAGATTGACTTGCCCTCAGGGTACCATCAATTGAAGATTCGGGAGCCAGATATCCCTAAAACTGCCTTCAGGACTCGGTATGGCCATTACGAGTTCCTTGTTATGTCATTTGGGCTGACCAATGCCCCAACGGCTTTCATGTATTTGATGCACAGTGTATTCAGGCCATATCTTGACTCCTTCGTTATTATTTTTATTGATGATATACTGGTATATTCTCGGGGTCGGGAAGATCATGAGCAGCACTTGAGGACCGTGCTTCAGACCTTGAGGGAAAAGAAGTTATATGCAAAGTTCTCAAAGTGTGAGTTTTGGCTGAGTTCTGTTGCATTCTTAGGCCATGTGATGTAGAGTGAGGGTATTTGGGTGGATACGAGGAAGATAAAAGCCGTACAGGGTTGGCCCAGGCCTTCCTCAGCTATAGAGATTCGCAGTTTCCTTAGTTTGGTGGGCTACTATCGTCGCTTCGTGGAGGGATTTTCATCGGTTGCAGCCTCTATGACTAGATTGACCCAGAATGGTGCCCCTTTTCAGTGGACAGAGGAGTGCGAGATGAGCTTTTAGAAGCTCAAGACAGTTTTGACTACAACCCCTATCTTGATGTTGCCTACCGATTCAGGGTCTTATATTGTCTATTGTGACGCCTCAAGAGTTGGCCTTGGAGAAGTGTTGATGTAGGACGCTAGGGTGATTGCCTACGTATCTAGACAGTTGAAGATACATGAAAAGAATTACCCTGTTCATGACCTTGAGTTAGCTGCTATTGTTCATGCCTTGAAGATCTGGCGTCATTATTTGTACGGAGTGCCTTGTGAGATCTATACTGACCATCGGAGTTTGCAGCACTTACTCAAGCAGAAGGACCTGAATATGCGTCAGAGGAGATGGTTAGAGTTGTTGAAGGATTATGATATCACTATTCTATATCAACCCGGCAAGGTCAATGTGGTGGCGGATGCCTTGAGTCGCCGGGCAGAGAGTTTGGGTAGTTTGGCATATTTACCAGATTCAGAGAGGCCTATGACGATGGATGTTCAGGCCTTATCCAGTCAGTTTGTGAGATTGGATCTTTCGGAGCCCAGTCGGGTTCTAGCATGTATGGTTTCCCGGTCTTCTCTATTTGACCGTATCATGGAGCAGTAGTATGATAACCCTCATTTGCTTGTCCTTCAGGATAAAGTTTGGCGTGGAGATGCCCGAGATGTGACCATTGGAGATGATGGAGTATCGAGGATGCAAGGCCGGATTTGTGTGCCCAATGTTGATTGTCTTTGAGAGTTGATTCTAGCAGAGGTCCATAGTTCGCGGTATTCCATCTATCCGGGTGCTGCGAAGATGTATCAAGACTTGAGGCAGCACTATTGGTGGAGGCGGATGAAGAAAGATATAGTTGGTTATGTGTCAAGATGCCTCAACTGCCAGCAGATGAAGTATGAGCACCAGCGCCCGGGTGGGTTGCATCAGTAGATAGAGATTCCGGAGTGGAAATAGGAGCGCATCACCATGGATTTTGTATTTGGACTCCCATAGACCTTGAAGAAGTTTGATTCCATTTGGGTCATTATGGATCAATTGACCAAGTCTGCTCATTTCATTCCAGTGTGCACCACCTATTCATCCGAGCGGTTGGCGGAGATTTATATCAGGGAGATCGTCCGTTTGCATGGTATCCCAGTTTCTATCATTTCAGACAGAGGTACTCAGTTTACATTGCGGTTTTGGAGATCCGTGCAGAGGGAGTTAGGCACTCGGGTGGAGTTGAGCACATCATTTCACCCCCAGACGGACGGACAGTCCGAGCGCACCATTCAGATTCTTGAGGATATGCTCCGTACGTGTGTGATTGAGTTTGGAGGGTCTTGGGATCATTTCTTGCCATTGGAGGAGTTTGCTTATAACAACAATTATCAGTCCAGCATTCGGATGGCGCCGTATAAGGCTTTATATGGTAGGAGGTGTAGATCTCTGGTGGGTTGGTTTGAGCCGGGTGAGGCAGGCTACTGGGCACAAAGATGGTTCAGGATGCATTAGAGAAGGTTTAGGTGATTCAGGATAGACTCCGTACAACCCAGTCCAAACAGAAGAGTTACGCGGACAGGAAGGTTTGTGATGTTTCATATATGGTTGGTGAGCGGGTTCTGCTTCATATCTCGCCTATGAAAGGCGTCATGAGTTTTGGAAAGAAGGGAAAGCTGAGTTCGAGGTTTATTGGACCTTTTGAGATCTTGAGGCGAGTTGGGGAGGTTGTTTATGAGCTTGCCTTGCCTCCCAGCCTAGCCGGAGGTCATCCGGTATTTCATGTTTCGATGCTTCGAAGGTACCACGGTGATCCGTCGCACGTGTTGGATTTCAGTTCAGTCCAGTTGGACAAGGATCTATCCTATGTTGAGGAGCCAGTGGCTATTTTGGACAGGCAGATCAGAAAGTTAAGGTCAAAGAACATTGCTTCGGTAAAAGTGCAGGGGCAGATTCAGCCGGCCGAGGAGGCGACTTGGGAGACCGAACAGGATATGCGCAGCCAGTACCCTCATCTTTTCACTATTCCAGGTATGTTCTCTATACTCGTTCGAGGACAAATGAATGTTTAAGTGTAGGAGGATGTAACGACCCGGCCGGTCGTTTTTAGAATTTACGCCCCAATCCCCCATTAACTGCTTCCCCTAAGTTCATTTCTGCTATTTTGGTTTGCCGGGACGTTTGGTGTTAGGATTTAGAGTGTTTTGGGACACTTAGTCCCTAAATGACAGCTTAAGAGTTGAAAAATGGTTTGTAATCGGAACAGTGTGAAGACGACCTCGGAAAGGAAATCCAATGGTTCCGTTAGCTTCGTTAGGTAAATTCGGGGTTGGGAGCGTGTTCGGAATGTATTTTGGAAATCCGTAGCTCATTTAGGCTTGAAATGCCGAAGTTTGTAATTTTGAAGTTTTCGGTCCGATAGCGAGTTTTTGATCCAAGGGTCGGAATGGAATTCCGGAAGTTGCAGTAGCTCCGTCATGTTATTTGGGATATGTGTGCAAAATTTCAGGTCATTCGGACGGGTTTTGGTTAGGTTTTGATCGAAAGCATATTTGGAAGAAATTTGAGGTTCTTAGGCTTTAATCATTGATTAAATCAGGTTTTCGGTGTTGTTTTAGGTATTTTCAAGATTGGTACAAGTTTGAATAAGGTATTAGATGGTATTGGTGTTTTTGGTCGAGGTCCTGGGGGCCTCAGGATGAATTCGGGAGGTTAACGAAAAAATTTTGGAAGTTGAGAAGTAGCAGCTCTGCTGCTTTTGGTATCTTTTTGCTTCTGCGGCTTGGGAACCGCAGAAGTGGAGCCGCAGAAGTGGCCTTGGTCATCGCAGAAGCGAGATTGACTTCCACCTCAAGAACTGCAGAAGCGGTCAATATTCCGCATAAGCGGTACCACATGAGCATTGTGTATCCGCAGAAGTGGAATTTTGTCCCTTTAGTGAAAACCGCAGAAGCGGTTGTGTATTCGCAGAAGCAAAATTTGGTCCCTTAAGTGAAAATCGCAGAAGCGGTTGATTTTCCGCATAAGCGAGACCGCATAAGTGGTCCCTTGTCCGCAAAAGCGGAAATGACTGTTCAGAATATAGTAGAATCGAGGGTTAAGTTTGAAAAGTTGGAAAAACAATTGAGAGCTCGGTTAAAGGCAATTTTCAAAGGGTTTTGAAGAGGAAATTAGTGGGTAGCGTTTTTTTAATCCCTTCTAGTTATATTTCATCATTTTGTAGTTAAATCCATCATTAAAATTCGAATTTGGGGTTAAAACTCGAAGAATTTGGTTAAAACTTCTTAGACCAAACTATTGGGTTTTGAGTGAGCAATTGACCTCCGATTTGGGAGATTTCTATATGGTTGGACTCGTGAGAGTACGAGGGTTCTGAAAATGTGAAAATTATTCGATTCCGAGGCATTGGCTTGAATGGCATTTTGGTCATTTTACCTATTTTTGCGCCCTAACTTTAATTTTAATAATGGAATCAGTTATTTGCAATATTATTTATGATATCTAATTGAATAGAATAGATTTGGGCCATTTGGAGTCGGATACTCGTGGCAAGGGCGTGGTTCCTAGTGATATTGAGCCGGTTCGAGGTATGTGGCTTGTCTAACCTTGTGTGGGGGATCTTTCACCTTAGGACATGATCTTTGAATATTTGAATGCCTTGTACGTGAGGTGACGAGCGTGTACTTGAGCTAATTGTTGTAAACCTATTTCTACTTGAAGTATTTAAATTGAGATTTCCTGTTTACTTGTTCATTTTAGACTATAAGTTTAAACCTGTGCTACCTTAGAGAAGCATGTTTAGCTGACTTACTTGCTTAATTGTTTAATCGTATCATTTGTACTATGTGAAGCATGTTAGGCTAGTAATTACAACTACTTGTACTGATTTTTGCATTTAGTCTGAGATTATGAGTTGTTGTTGTTGTGTGTTTAATTTGGAATTATGGGACGGCTTCCCGGGAGATCCCCCTATACTTGATATATTCTGGATTGAGGGTGCGGGATACCAAGAGATCCCCGGTACATGTATTTCTATATATCGGGATACCAAGAGATCCCCAGTATATATAATGAGGTTACCAAGAGATCCTCGGGATACCAAGAGATCCCTATTGTATATGACGAGGATACCAAGAGATCCTCGGGATACCAAGAGATCCCTAGTGTATATGATGAGGATACCAAGAGATCCCCAGTGTATCTGATGAGGATACCAAGAGATCCTTGGGATACCAAGAGATCCCAAGTGTATATGACGAGGATACCAAGAGATCCCCAGTGTATATGATGAGGATACCAAGAGATCCCCGACTATTATTCCTTGTTGAGAGAAGTATTCCTTGTATTGTTACCTTCCCTTTCTATTACTGTTCTTCCTTATTTTATCTGGTTTAGATTCTCGCTGTAGACTTTATTTAAATTGTTTCCGCTATCTTATTATTTACTATATTTTATCTCAGTAGGGCCCCAACCTTCCTCGTCACTACCTAATCGAGGTTAGGCTTGGCACTTACTGAGTACCGTTGTGGTGTACTCATGCCCCTTCTGCACATGTTTTTCATGTGCAGATCCAGGTTCCTCCACCCAGGCGTATTACCCTTGAGACGAGGAGTTATACGAAGACTTCGAGGTATATCTGCCGCATCCACAGACCAGGAGCCTCTATTCTGTTCCAGCTTTAGTATCTAGTTTATTCCTTTCTCTCAGTTATTTAGATATTCTGGAGTTAGAACAGCGTACTATATTTCTATTAGCCTGTGGTTCCCTAGAGTTTCCGGGTTTTGGGATTGAGTTGTAGACTTCCGCATTTCTTTTGGTTGTATAGCCCGAGCGGCCTTATATGCAGTCATTATTTTATATATGTTCAGTTTTTAATTAATTATTCCGCAAGTTATATTAAATTTCCGCATTGTTAGGCTTACCTAGTTGTAGGAACTAGGTGTCATCACGGCATGTTCATGGAGGGTAAATTGGGGTCGTGACAGGTGCTAATAATTTGGAAATTTGCATGCTGAATTTTATCATTAGTAAATTCCTGCACTCAAAGAAAACTATGAGTTTTAAATATAATTTGCGATAACTCGGCTTGATCACCATGTAGCACTATATTTCCTGCAAGGAAAATTTGTCAGGAGAGTAGATATTGAAATGCAATGTGTTGAAAAGTAACCTTTATAAAAATGGCATATTTTGGGCATTTGCTTATACAATACGGCCTAGTCGGCCAAAATGATTTGATAAAAATGTAGCTTTATGCCAATGATGATTTTCAACAATAACATGCATTTTATATATTTGCTTTGGCAATGATATATGATATCGATGCATTTCAGTAATGACGTTAACAACTAGATCGAAATAAATTAATGAGAAGCATGTGAATGTGTGCTAATGTGTCCTGTTGAAGGCGGACAAGCCTAAATATCATATTAAAGGCAAACTTGCTTAAAATTCAATTAAATACGGATAAGCATAAATATTTAATGCATAGATGTCATGCTAAAGGCGAACAAGCCTAAATATAATATTAAAGGAAAATGTGCTTAAATGTCCCATTAAGGCGGATGAGCCTAAATGTAATAAAGGCAAGCGTGCTTAAATATTCAATTAAAGGCGGATAAACCTAAATTTTAATGCATAAATGTCCTATTAAATGCGGACAAGCCTAAATATTATATTAAGGCAAACTTGCTTTAAAATCCAATTAAAGGTGGATATGCCTAAATTTTAATGCATAAATGTCCTATTAAAGGCGGACAAGCCTAAATATTTAATGCATAAATGTCCTATTGAAGGTGGACAAGCCTAAATATCCTATTATCAGGTCGACAATCTTATGTCCGATTAATCAGGAGGACAACCTAATGTCCTATTAATTAGGTGAACTACCTCATGTCCTATTATCAGCTGGACTACCTCATGTCCTATTATAAGGCAGACAACCTTGTATCCTATTATCAGGCGGACGACCTCATGTCCAATTAATCAGGCGGACGACCTCATGTCCAATTAATTAGGTGGACTACCTTATGTCCTATTATCAGGTGGACAACCTCATGTCCTATTAATCAGGTGGACTACCTTATGTCCTATTAATCAGGCAGACTACCTTATATCCTATTATCAGGCAGACTACCTCGTGTCCTATTAATCAGGCGGACTACCTCATGTCATATTAATCAGGCAGACTACCTCGTGTCCTATTAATTAGGCGGACTACCTCGTGTCCTATTAATCAGGAGGACGGCCTTTTTGTCCTATTATTAGGTGGACGAACCTAGATGCATGGTGCTTGATTTGCAATTTGAAGCATTGGTGCGGTGCAGAAGCTTGGTGCGATGCTTGATCTATAGTTGTGTAATGTGATGCGAAGAGTTTGGCATGGTTACTTCGAAGTAACATATATTGATGGTGCAATGCAGAGAGCTTGGTGCAATGATTTTGTAATAACAAATGGTACGATGTAGAGTGCTTGATGCAATGCCTTTGTAGTAGTGAATATTCCTGGTGCAAGGCTAACAGTTGATGGATCTTCATACTGAAATTTTGATATTAATAAACTCTTGTATTCAAAGAAAAATTATAAGTTTCAAAGCTTGATTTGTGCTGGATTGGCTTCATCCTTTGCTTTCCATGAACTTTGCGACTTTTGACTTGATGCTGAGCTTTGCGATAGCATGTAATGTTCGAGAATAGCTCGAATATGCCCCTGCATTACTTAAAGCAAATTTGTTAGTATAAAATAAAGTGGGTTCCTTGCATTGAACGTCAAAGTTTTGCTTTGAATCTGCAATTTGTTGCCTCGACATTCTGGAATTTGCTGTTGTGCTTGCAATAAATATGTAGCTCAATATTTCATTTTCTGCTTTGCCGAATGATGAGATTCCTTCTGCAAAATCTGCTCCTGTTTTGGCTTTTGGGGTAAATAGGATCTTTATTATGATGAGACCGAACCCATAAGGCTACCTATGTATCCTCTCTTAAATGGAAATCAAGTCAAAACGTAGTTCATTTTGTAAAAGCAAGGCATGATTACAAAAATAGCTACTCATATGATGATAGTTGCAAAATGATAATGCCAACAATGCAAGGTGAACTAGTCCAAACGTCGTTTCTTCATCGGACGCCCAACCACGCTCGGTATATTGCTTGTGTTGCAGCTAATTGCATTTGAGATATTTTTTCCAACTGGTAGGTGCACTCGTAGTTTGTTAGCATCAATTAAATTCTGAATCTTATGTTTTAATGCTAGGCATTCTTCTCTATCATGACCTTGATTGGGGTTGCAGGTTGATGAAACTTGTGTAGAGATTGCATAAGTAGGAGCTGGGCAAGGGGATATGGTTAAGCAAATATTTCAGTTTGAGCTAGAAGTAGAGGTTGCATTTGGAAGAAGGTTGAAAGTTCTTCCCAGATTAACCAACAAATTTCTTCGTATCACATTTGCTTTGGTATCTGCACCTTCTACTTGCAACAATCTCATACCGGTACTGAATGCTTCAAATCTGTCTGCCATTATAGCTTCGTCCTTTATGCAGATTCGCAGCCAAAATAGTATTCAATGCTAGGCAACCTTTAATGGCAAAAATAAAACTTTATACAAAAGCAAAGCTTAGCGTATTCATCACAATGAAATAAATGCACAAAATACTAAAGTATATAACAAGATAGATTAATTCATAATATGGTTAAGTAGAAGCCCTAAACTGGAAACGGGGGCTTAAGTTGCAAAATGGATGGACGAGAATGACTTGTTATCTAGAGGGCTCTAATGAACAAGACTTGTTGTCATGGAAGCGAATTGATTTGAAATTTTTTGAAATGTTGACTCATGTCGAACATCAAAGCTTTAGCTCTAGCACACATTTTTGTCATTTCATGACTCTGGCGTACTTTAAAACATTGTCCCAATGTCACGACCAAGATTTCCCACCCTCGGGAGTCGTGATGGTGCCTACTAATAGGAGCTAGACAAGCCAATTATCAATTACCTCTTTTAGCGAACATCAACAATATTAACAATAATGAAGTATTTAACAATAAAGCGGAAGTCTCAAATAAAATTTACTGAAAGAAATGCAGAAGTTTAGTAATCCTCTACCCAAGACTGGTGTCTCAATACTCACGGACGTCTACTGAATGCTAAATACAAAGTCTGAATAGAAATACAGTACTGTCTGATCCGATACAAAGGAAATCAAATGAAAAACAAAGATAAGAGAGACTCCGGGCCATGCGGACGCCAGCAAGGCTACCTCGAAAATCTCCGGACTGAAGTCAGCTCCCGATGCTCCTACTGTTGTCCAAATGCTCCTAATCCGGTACTGTGATCTGTGCAAAAAGATGCACAGAGTGTAGCATCAGCACAACCGACCCCATGTGCTGGTAAGTGCCTAGCCTAACCCCGACGAAGTAGTGACGAGGCTAGACCAGACTACCAGATAAACTTGTGCAGTTATGAAATATACTGCGGAAAATAAACAGGAAATAAGCAGTTTATAAAAAGAGGAGGAAACATGTTGTGGGGAGGCAACAGTTAAAACAGGAAGTCTAACTTAAAGGATAGAACAACCAACAACAACGTAAATCCGGAATAAACACACTTAAGCTATAATTTGTTGCGGCGCACAACCCGATCCGATCACATACAACATTGTTGCGGCGTGCAACCCGATCCTCGATCATCACTATTGCGGCGTGCAATTCGAACCATAAATATACAGTGTTGTTGCGGCGTGCAATCTGATCCATAATTTTATAGTGTTGTTGCGGCATGCAACCTGATCCACGATTATCACTGTTGCGGCGTGCAACCCGATCCATATATAAGTGACAAAATCTCACCCAATCAACAATCACAAGTACGGGGTAAGAGGGGGTAACAACTAGTGACAGCAATCCCGACAAGGGAAATATAACAACACAACTAAATCCCGGCAAGGGAGAAAATCAACAAAACCAATAACACGCCCCGACAAGGGAGTAACCATCAACTCTTTCACTTTCTTACACTTCTCACTTATAATTCACTTTAACATTCGAGCCATCGCTCCACGAGTCATTTCATAATCTCTGTCTCACGCTTTTTACAGTATAAAGAAGTCATCAAATAAGCATGGAAGAGTCATAACAATTCAGGATAATCTCAATTGAAGGACACACGGTCATGCTAGACACCAGTGTATAGATACTCGTCACCATGCCTATACATCGTACTCGACAAATAACAATTAGCAAATAAGACCCTACTCTTATTCCCTCAAGCCAAAGTTAGACAAAACACTTACCTCAAATGGTCCAAACTCAACTCAAGCCTCTAGTATGGCTTTACCCTCGAATTCGGCTCCAAATCAGTCAAATCTATGAAATAATGACCTTACAATATTAATAATAGCTAAACAAATCCAACCCAATGCCTAAATATGAATTTCTAGCTTTCTTCCAAAAATTCCAAAAATCAACCCCGGGCTCGCTTGGTCAAAACACGAGGTTCGAACCAATTCCATGTCACCCATTTCCCCATGAGCCCGAATATACAATTTGTTTTCAAATTTGACCCCAAAACGAGGTCTAAATCAAAGAAAATTGAAAAATCCTAACTCTACCCTTTCCCCCCAATTTCCACCCTAATCTATGTGATTAAAGCTTAGGAATTCACTAATTAATGAAGAAAAACGAAGGAAATAAGTGGGAAATTACTTACCCAAGAAGTTTTGATAAAGAAGTGCTCTAAAATTCGCCCTAGGACTTTGGAGAAGAAGGAGTTCGTGAAGTATGGACTAAATCCCGTAGCTATTGGTTCTGTTTTAAAAAAATTTAACTGGGCAAAAATGGCCTATGCGATCCCGAAGGAAGCCATGCGATCGCATATAGGAAGGGGAAGTGTTCACTGCGATCGCGGAGTGATCATTACGATAGCATAGAAAAAAATAAAGGGCTTCTCAAGCTAGCACTATGCAATCGTGGAAGGGAGTTGCAATCGCATACAACAAACGGACCCCTTGAAGATTAACATTATGTGATCGCAGGCCTACCTATACGATCGCATAGAGCAATTGACTGGACACCAGCAAACAACTATTTTCCGCAACTTTTCTAAGGCTAAAATCATCCCGAAACACATCCGAATCATACCCGAGCCCTCGGGGCTCCTATCCAAACATACACACTAACTCAATAACATCCTACGAACTTAAACGTGCAATTAAATTGCCAAAATAACATCATAATCAAGGAATCAACCTCAAAATCATCACTTTTTCATCAAACTTCATAAACTTTCAAACTTAGAGTTTTAGGTCTGAAACACGTCAAATGACGTCTGATTTCAACCAAACTTCGCTGGAAGCACTTAAACCACATATAAGACCTGTACCAGGCGTCGAAACCAAAATACGGGCCCGATACCAACGCTTTATAATCCATTTTCATATCAAATTTCCAATAAATTTTAGAAAATAATTTCTTTTAAAAATTCATTTCTCGGGCTCGGGACCTCGGATTTTGATTCTGGGCATATGCCCAAGTCCTATATTTTTCTACGGACCCTTAGGGACCGTCCAATCACGGGTCCGAGTCCGTTTACCCAAAATATTGACCAAAGTCAACTTTAATTATTTTAAAGCCACATTTTGAAAATTTTCACAGAATTTAACATATAAGCTTTCCGGCTGCGCGCCCGGACTGCGCATGCAAATCAAGGCAAGTAAAAATGAGGTTTTCAAGGCCTCAGAAGCACGGAATGAAAGAGAAAATAGGTGATGACCCTTTGGGTCGTCACATTCTCCACCTCTAAAATAACTGTTTGTCCTCGAACGGGCAAAAGAAAGAAGTACCTGAGTCGGGAAATAGATGAGGATAACGGCTCCACATATTAGACTCGGACTCCCAGGTCGATGCCTCAGGAGGCTGACCTCTCCACTGGACACACACTAAAGGAAAACTCTTCGACCTCAACTGTCAAACCTACCAGTCTAGAATATCTACTGGCTCCTCCTCATAAGACAGATCCTTGTCCAACTGGACAGTGCTGAAATCTAACACGTGAGCTGGATTGTCGTGATACCTCCGAAGCATGGACACATAAAACACTAGATGCACGGCTGACAAGCTAGGTGGCAAGTCAAGTCTATAAGCCACCTCTCCCACATGATCGAGAATCTCAAATGGACCAATGAACCTAGGGCTAAGCTTGCGCTTCTTCCCAATTCTCATTACGCCTTTCATAGGCGACACTCGGAGCAAGAACCGCTCACCAACCATGAAAGCAACATCTTGAGCCTTACGATCTGCATAACTCTTTTTTCGCGACTGAGCCGAATGAAGCCTGTCGTGAATGCTCTTGACCTTATCCAAGTCCTCCTGAACTAAATTGGTACCCAATAACCGGGCCTCTCCCGGCTCAAACCATCCCACTGGAGACCGACATCGCCTACCGTACAACACCTCATATGGAGCCATCTGGATGCAGGACTGGTATCTATTGTTGTAGGCAAACTCTGCTAAAGGAAAAAACTGGTCCCACGAGCCTCCAAAATCAATGACACAGGCTCGGAGCATATCCTCCAATACCTGAATAGTCCGCTCGGACTGACCGTCCGTCTGAGGATGAAATGTTGTGCTCCACTCAACCCGTGTGCCCAACTCTTGCTGAACTGCACCCCAAAAATGTGACGTAAACTACGTACCCCGATCTGAAATGATAGATGCTGGCACACCATGAAGGCAAACTATTTCTTGTATATAAATCTCAGCTAACCTCTCAGATGAATAGGAGACTGCCACAGGTATGAAATGCGCTAAGTTGGTCAGCCTATCAACAATGACCCAAACTGCATCAAACTTCTTTCGAGTAATCGGAAGTCCGGTAACAAAATCCATGGCAATCCTCTCCCACTTCTACTCGGGAAGCTCAATCTTCTGAAACAACCCACCAGGCCTCTTATGTTCATACTTAACCTGCTGACAGTTAAAACATCGAGCCACATATGCAACAATATCTTTCTTCATCCTACGCCACCTCTACATCTGGCAGTCCGAGCTCCATCTCTATGATCTCTACCTCCACCTCTATAGCCTCTACCCCTGCGTCTAGCTGGCTGGGCGGCCTGTGGATCACCTGATGCTTGTATCATAGGATGAGGACCCTGCTGCTGTGAATGAGCACCCCTCAACCTCGGGCAAGCCCTTCTGATATGATCATACTCACCACACTCATAACACCCGTCTGAATGCTGTAGCTGAGAAGACTGTGACTGATCCTGTCGACCTGAATGTCCACCCCAAAAACTCTAAAACGGTAGGGCACTGATGGGTGTTGATGGGGAACTGTGAAGCTGCTGGTCAGAATAATGCGGCTGAGAACCACGACCCTCTGAAGGACCATGAGAGACCTGGAGAGCTAACTGGAAGGGCCTCGGAGGATGGCCTCTATCATAAGAATCTCTACCTCTATACGAGGTACCACTAAACCTACTTGCATGATGGGGCCTCTTATCTAACCCATGACTACCTCCCCGTGCAAGAGCCATCTCAACTCTATGGGCTGCATTGGCCGCCTCCTGAAATGAAATCTCACTCCCGGCTCCCACAGCCATCTGGAGACAGATCGGCTGAATCAATCTATCAATAAACCTTTGCACCCTCTATCGCTCTGTGGGGAGTATAATAATAGCATGGCGTGCTAGATCAATGAACCGAGTCTTATACTGAGTGACTGTCATAGAGCCCTGCTGGAGGCGCTTGAACTGCCTGCGAAGAGCCTCTCGCTGAGTAACTGGGAGAAACTTCTCCAAAAACAACTCTACAAACTGGTCCCAAGTCAATGATGGCGACCCTGCTGGTCTGGATAAACAATAGTCCCTCCACCAAGTCTTGGCGGATCCTGCTAGTCGAAAAGTGGCGAAGTCGACCCCATTGGTCTCCACAATACCCATAGTCTGAAGGATCTCATGGCAGCTAAATAAGAAATCATGCGGATCCTCTGAAGAAGTAC
>MU726048.1:21276-68845 GCA_026770625.1 Nicotiana glauca
AGCTTGGAGAACCTATCAAGCCTCCACAAAGCATCTGAAGACATGGCCGCTCCATCGCCAGCCTGAGTCACAATACCTGGCTGAACTGCCACAGTTGGCTGAACCACTGGAACATAAGCCTGGGGAGCTACCTGCTCCAGAGTACATGTAGCAGGAGTCTGAACTCCTCCTCTATCTTGAGAAGTGGCTGGTGCTACTAGAAGTAAACTCGCTCGAGTGACGCTCTCCGTAAAGCCTGCCAGTCTGACCAAAGCATCCTGAAGATCTAGGGTGACTATGAACCCCTCTGGGACCTGAGCTGGGCCCACCGGAGCTGCTGGGGCTAGAACCTCCTCATCATAATCAATATGAGGCTCCACCTCTGGGACTACTACCCGAGGTTGAGCTCTGCCCCTGCCTCGGCCTCGGCCTCGCCCTCTGCCCCTTGTAGGAACTGCTGCTGGGGGCTCGGGCTGCTACGTAGTAGAAGAGGAAGTAAGTGTTCTCGCCATCTGCGAAAGAACAGAGCAAAACGACAATTAGTATTTAAGAAACAGAATCGCACGACAAAAAAGAACTAAAGTGAAGTTTTTCCTAACTCCGTAGCCTCTGGGGGATAAATACAGACGTCTCCATACCGATCCCTCAGACTCTACCAAGTTTGTCCGTGAGTCGTGAGACCTATGTAACCTAGTGCTCTGATAACAACTTGTCACGGCCCGGATTTCTCACCCTCAGGACTCGTGATGGCGCCTACTAATAGGAGCTAGGCAAGCCAATTATCAATTACCTCTTTTAGAGAACATCGACAATATTAACAACAATGAAGCATTTAACAATAAAGCGGAAGTCTCAAATAAAATTTACTGAAAGAAATGCAGAAGTTTAACAATCCTTTATCCAAGACTGGTGTCACAATACTCACGGACGTCTACTGAATGCTAAATACAAAGTCTGAATAGAAATACAGTAATGTCGGATCCGATACAAAGGAAACTTTACTTCGTAACCTTAGCCTTAAATGTCCTTTCATAGATTCTCGAACCTCCGACAGACAGAATCTCCATGCATGCGTTCTTTCTCTCCTCCCCCCAGCCATACATCCTTTTTTTCTTTTGGACGTTTTTGTTAGGCATTCAACCCCACCCCACGGAGTGGTGTTGAGTGGTGTCCTCCCCTCCCTAATACCTAAACAGAGTTTCGTCTATGGAGGCTAAAGCTTAAACCATGGCATGGCGCAGTAAGTTGGCCTAATCAAACAAAAAATAAAGATAAGAGAGACTCCGGGCCATGCGGACGCTAGCAAGGCTACCTCTGAAATCTCCGGACTGAAGTTAGCTCCCGATGCTCCTACTGCTGTCTAAAAGCTATTGATCCGGTACTGTGATCTGTGCAAAAAGATGCACAGAGTGTAGCATCAGCACAACCGACCCCATGTGTTGGTAAGTGCCTAGCCGAAACCCGGTGAAGTAGTGACGATACTAGACCAGACTACCAGATAAACCTGTGCAGTTATGAAATATATTGCGGAAATTAAACAGGAAATAAACAGTTTATAAAAAGAGGGGGAAACATGCTGTGGGGAGGCAACAGTTAAAACAGGAAGTTTAACTTAAAGGATAGAACAGCCAACATCATGAATCCGGAATAAACACACTTAAGCAATAATTTGTTGCAGTGTGCAACCCGATCCGATCACATACAACACTGTTGCGGCGTGCAACCCAATCCTCGATCATCACTGTTGCGGCGTGCAACCCGAACCATAAATATACAGTGTTGTTACGGCGTGCAACCCGATCCATAATTTTATAGTGTTGTTGCTGTGAGCACGTGATTTTTGCCCTATGTGAAAATTATTCCCAAAAATTCAAACAAATGATTTCTTTCATTATTTTGCAATTTTGTGAATTTTTGTGTTATTTTCTGTTAATTGTTTGCATTTTATTTGTGTATTTTAGTCGGTAAAAAATACAAAAATACTTGACATTTGCATTTAGAATTTAATTTCACATTTTAAGATTAATTAGTAGTTGAGTTACCCTTCAGAAAAGGAAAATAACAAAAATCATCCTTTTTGCATTTTTAGTTTGTTAATTATTGAATTTGTCGCGAAATAGATTTTAAACAATTTTAGGAATGAATTAGCCTAACTTTGAAAATATATTAGGTCTTTATTTTAATTTTTTAAAGTCAGAAAAATATAAAAAATATACTACAAAATGAAAACAAAAATAAGAGGGCTGCTTTAAAGACTCAAAATTGGGCTATTAATTCTAATATTGCCTAAGCCCAACCGGACCACACACCCATTTCCAACCCAGCCCAAATCCCTACCCCGGTCCAGTCCCTCTTCAACCCAAAACGCCGTCGTTTGGATAACATCAGATCTGGACCGTCGAGGTTACCAGATCTGACGGTCCAGAAGCCCCCTACCCTGGATATAAAACTGTCCTAAAGCCCCTCCCCCATCCCCCAACGTCTTCTTCAGCCCTCCTCTCTCTCATGAACCCTAATTGCGCTGCCCCAAAATCCTCAGCCGCCGGTGGCGGCGCCGGTAGCCAAACCCCACCCCATGAACACCATTAACTCCCTTCACTCCCCTCATGCCCAATCTACGTTCCTTTTCCCTCGAATCATCATCAAATGCTTCAAATATTGATTCGAAGATCTGTCCAAAATTCTAAGTTGTCCTAATCCGCTCAAAATTGGACCCCATAGTCTCCTCGACTCCCTCAGCCTGAAACCCAAGCCAAAAACCTTCGAATCTTAAAGGAATTGGGCGAATTGCAAATCTAGGTTTCATACGGTTTGACCTGTTTTGGGAAATTTCCAGGGTCGTGTGATTTCTAGAGTAAGTATTATTTAGTCTTCTGATTTTATTTCCATTAGTGTAGTTTAATTGTTCCTTTTCTTCTTGTCATTCAATCTGGTTGATTTCTGTAAGTTTGGTTCATAATTGACTCTGATCTTATGTTTGTGCGTTGGTTTAACATGATTTTGATCCTGTTATAGTAGTTTAATTGTTGTTTTGATTTCATAGTTCATCTCAGTTAGTTAATAATAGGATTTAGTTCAATTGTATCGATTATTAGGAGATGTGCCTTTTTTTTCCTTCTGATTTGGTTCAGTGTTAATATTGGTTTAAATTCACTCCTGATTGATCCTTTCTTTTAGTTTGGTCTTGTGTTGATTTTGATTCATTATGTTTAGCTGATTTTCGGATGTTAGTTCAATTGAGCTTCAAATCTTTTTAGATATATGTTTTGTTTTAATTCTCATTTTATCAATAGCTGATTGTTTTTGTTGTTTGACTGGATGACTGAAGATTGCTAGTTAACTGGAACAAGTTGTTAGATAATCATAGTTAGGAGTTAGGTTGGGTTAGATTAGTTTAGTAATTTTGAATGAGTTCAAGGGCATTTTGGGTAACTAGTATGATACAGGAATGATGTAGATTTAGCTAGAACTCCCTACATCTTTCTAGATAGGGGTATAAGTGAAGTTTTAGGATGTTCGAGGCACTAACTTGAGGAACAAGTTAAGAAATAAGGGATCAAATAAGTAAATAAAATAAGGACTAGAGGATAAACACAAAATCTGAGGGCTGCCCTCATTTTGCCTATAAAAGGCAATGAATAGTGCCTTAACATACAAGTTTAGAGCCCCAAAAAATCCCCCCAAAAACTCCCTCCACAGATCTGAATCTATTTTTGAATTTCAAAATCAATAGGAATTCAGAAATCTTTTCTTACATGTTAGAATATTCAAAAACAAAAAAAACAACAAAAAGCAATGGAAAATCACAAAAGGTTACTGTTACATTAGGCTATTCATCAACTTTCTTAGTAATTGAAGTGCTCAGAAGTTTCTGGGCTAAGTTTGAAGTTGAAATTGGTGCGTTTAAGCAGGATTTGGGTTCACTGAGGTTATTAAAAGGTCTTGGGTCATTTTTGAGGTCATTGATGCTTATTCAAGTTGGTTTTGGTTTGAATTGTTAATTATTCTCGACTTCAAACACTCATGGACTGTTGAATTCCTTTCTGAACTACATTTTGATCATTTGTTCCCTGTTTGTTCAACACTGCTGGTCACTGCTGCCCTATTGCTGACCTCTCTCTTCTCCTTTATTATCTCACATCTCCAGGTACACAGCTTGATTTTGATAGCTATGAGATGAAATATGAAGGGAGAACCTGTAATTGAAGCATGAGATCTAATTTGATTCAGCTTTGGATTTGTGTATCTAAATATGTGATTCATTAATGCTATTTAGGTCTTTGTTTGAATTTGTACTGGCCGGACTGAAATTGGTTATATGAACTGACAATTGTTTGTATTATCTGGACTGATAATCATTCTGCCTCGAATGTATGTGAGCTTTTGAGTTTGAGTTTAAGTGTTAGTTGTAATTAGGTTCATGTTAGGTTGGTAAAATAATTTAGGTTAAGTTTCAGCTCGTTTCATGTCATGTGTTTCGTAAATATGTTTGAAAAGTAATTCAGCAATAGGACAAATCTTAAGTAGTTGGTTTTTATTTTGATTTGTCGTCAAATAAAGAGTTTGAATACTTTATTTCACGCCTATTATGATAACTGGAAGCTAGGAATTTGACTATTAGTTAGGGAAATTAATTTGTTACGGTTCTGCAAGTTAAAACAGCTCGTCCGTGAGGTGTTTGCTTTTGGTTATCTGTTCAATTTGTTCAAAGAAAAACGAATACATTGCTTTACCATAAAATCATGATATCTGAATCAATCACGAGCCAATTTGTGAACAATCTCATGGCTTGCCTGGCTTCAGGGACTCGTTCCTTCAACCTCGCCATGTGGCCTGTTCTGCCCTTTCAGTTTGGGCTTGTCTCAGGCCCATCACCTGAGAGCATTGAGAATACTGGTCCAGCGTATGGATTGGGTTCTTTGGACCTAAAGTTGAAATGGCATTTGGTCTACTAGTTTTTAACTGATAGACTATGGGATTTCTTAATAACAATTAATTAGTACTTTTGTTTTATTTTTAGAGACAAACAAAATAGAAAAATCATAGTTGCTTTTAGGTTTGCCTTTTAAATAAAAAATGAGATGAGCCTCGCCAAACAAAATAAATAAATTGCGGGGCCCTCAATAAATATTATATTAAAATACTTAGAATTCAGGATGGGCCGTTTAGCGAATTTCACGGCCTTCCCTAAAGATAATAACGCGTTAGTCACTTTAGGCGCGATTTTAATAAAACTACATTCTTAAACTCGGGTGTGCATTTCATGTGACCCAACTCAAATCCCAAAACGTTGAATAAAATGTGTTTAGGATTGCGGGTGCATTTTATGTGACGCGATCCAAAGACATGTTTTAAACGACGTTCAACTTTCTTTGAAATTTGAATAAAAGCGGTTAAAAGTAAAAATTGGCACACAGGTTCATCATGTAATAAAATCAGATAAATAAGCTAAATACGACAGTTAAGCGACCGTGTTAGAACCACAGAACCCGGGAATACCTAACACCTTCTCCCGGATTAACAAAATTCCTTACTCGAATTTCTGGTTCGTGGATTGTTAACAGAGTCATATTTTCCTCGGTTCGGTATTCAACCGGTGACTTGGGACATCATTAATCTCCCAAGTGGCGACTCTGAATCTTAATAATAAATCTCATTCTGATTGTCCTTTAAGTGGAAAAACTCCTTTACGCCCTTGCGGGTGTAGTAAAAAAGGAGGTGTGACAGCTCTGGCGACTCTGCTGGGGATACAAACCCAGAACTTCGGTTCAGGGTTTAAGAATTCGAGCTTCGAATAATTGTTATGTTTGGCTTTATCTGATTTTCCTACATGTTTCCTGCTAAATGTGCTAAATGTTTTACCGCTTTGATATTATCTTAACTGTATATAAACTGTGCCGAAACCCTTCTATTATCACCTCTGGGGATATGCTTACTGGTTGAGACTCCCTATTTTGTCAGTGCCATACCTTGAAATAAGAAAGAGGCAGGACAAGTTACTAAGCCGAATGGCCTTTTGGTTCCCGGTACGTAGCCCCCTCCTCGACTCGAGTTGTCCGCTTGGGTATACAGTCTAGAACACATACCCAGGTTTTGAACCTAGAATAACTTGACTTCATATCGGATCCCTAGTAGGAGCGCTTATTTGCATCACGTGCATATGACTTAGGGGACTCAACACAGGGGTTGGGTCCGTCTAGGACAGGTAACCTGAAATGAAAAGACCATCTTGATGCATCTTACGTGCTGCGTGTGCATTTATTTGTCTCGGACTCGCATGCTGACCAGCTTTGAATGTCTGAAAAGTTGAAAAACAAAAGAGAAACTAGCATTGTAGAGAGTTAATTACCTATATTAGAAAAACCAATGTCCAAGTAATGCCGAAACTCTGCCGGATTTTTAGAAAAATAAAAGAGAAAAAAAGGAAAAGTATTTTTAATAGTTTGTTTGCCAATGGAAAAGAAAAACAAAAGAGTTTTATGTTCAAATTAGTTTTTTTTATTTGCCACTGAAAAAGAAAATATAAAAAGAGTCCTGTTTTCCGAAATAATGTATTTGTCAAGAAGAGTCTTGTTTTCAAAAATAGTTAGTTTATTTGCCCGAACTATGCTGGTTTGATTCTCACCGGATGTGAG
Organism: Nicotiana glauca; assembly: GCA_026770625.1. Classification (NCBI taxonomy): domain Eukaryota; kingdom Viridiplantae; phylum Streptophyta; class Magnoliopsida; order Solanales; family Solanaceae; genus Nicotiana; species Nicotiana glauca. The sequence continues at coordinate 27,891 of MU726048.1, forward strand.
ATACGTGGGCAATCCTCATCGGGTCCAACCATCCCTTTTCAAAAATAGCCAAATAATGTCAAAATTTTAAATGGTTGTCAAAATAAGTCGGGTGACGCCATTCTTGTTAAAAATAAGCCGAATGTCCTTCAAAAATAAAAAATAAATTAAAAAAAAAGGGGCGCCGGAAGGCCGTTTTTGCAAGAACAGCCAACCTGAGTAGGTTTTAATGGTTAGCGGGCACAACCTTAAAATCTTCACCCGAAGTGCTGAAAGGCTGTATCCGAAAAATCAGCTTTTTATTTTGAATCAGAATTTGAATGAAAAGAATGGTGTCATTTTTCCTTTAGGTCAAAATAAGTGATTAAATCACCTTAATAAATGTGCAGGATGAGCACGATTCAAAATGAACCTTTCTCAATCATGAATAAAATCCTTTTGGAGTTGCGTCTATGGTGGAACGATCTGGGCAAAGAAGGACAAAGCGAGGTCAACAAATATTTGGAAGGGCTTACTGGTTTATTGGAGATTGCGCCTCGGGGAGACATCATTAGAGCTTTGGTCAGATGTTGGGACTCGGCACACAATGTGTTCCATTTCTCAGACTTTGAGCTTACCCCGACACTAGAAGAAATAGTCGGCTACATCAGAAAAGATGAGGTTCCTTTAAGGGACAAGTAGTTAGTTGCCCCGAGAACTGTAGCCGTGCACAGATTTTTAGACTCTCTGAAGATACGTAGGACGGTTCACAACACAGATCTAGAAAATGGCTTTTGCAGTCCACACTTCATATACCATAGATATGGCCACATCTGGGGGTTCAACAACCCGGAAAGCAAGATATGTAGTAATGGAAACCGCCAAAAATGGGAGGAGCATAGATGTTTCACTTTTATGGTGGTTTTTCTGGGGCTTCTGGTATTTCCAAGGAAAGACGAAAACATTGACATAAAAATAGTCGGGGTCGTCAACACTCTAATGACTCAAGCCAAAAGCACTCTTGCGCCTATGATATTAGCCGAAATCTCCCGCACTCTTACAGCCTGCAAAGCCGGGGGAAATTTCTTCAAGAGGTGCAATCTACTGCTGCAAATGTGTATGACTGAGCACCTGTGCCATTTTCCTCAGTTCTTAAGCTATGGGTCTCCAGAGAAAACATGCATAGAAGAGTTTTATACGAGGATTAAAGGGTCAATTTGCCTGAAGGATTCACGGGTTGGACAACATACTTTCGGTCCCTCACTGCTAGTCAAATAGAGTGGACTTTTGGATGGTTGCCTGTTGATGAAATCATATATATGCCAGCAGCAAGGCCGCATTTCCTTTTGATGGGTCTCAGAAGCATTCAGCCTTACGCCCCGTACCGGGTTTTGAGGCAACTCGGGAGATGCCAGATAGTTCCGAAGGACGACGACCTTAGTATCCAAGTGGTTGAGATTAGTCCCGATGGCCAGTTTCTTGAAGCAAAGGTTTGCCAGGTCTGGAGCAAATGCCGGCGAATACCTATGTCCGAGATCGAGCTAAAGGAGAAGTGTCACCTGATTATCACACTTGGTATAGAAGGGAAGTTGCTTTTGGAAGGCCAGCCAAAAGGCCTCACCTCTAGGAGTTTGCCGAATCGTCGCAAGAACAGTGGGCTTGGTTAGCTAAAGAAAATGAATACAGAGCCAAAATAGGAGAATTGGAAAAGCGGGTCCAAGACCTTAAGTTTGAAAATAGCGTGCAAGCTGCGGCTGACGAGGGTGAGAAAAAGAAATTGGCCAAGGAGAATGAAGCCTTACGAGCCCAAATCCAAAAGATGAAAATAGCGGCCGAAAATCCTATCAGGAGTGCCAAAGATGCAAAACTTATAGAAAACCTAAGGCAAAAAGTGGATGACTACAGTTTTGACCTCAACAAAGCGGAAAGAGAATTAGTCGGGGTTCGAAAATAATTTGCTTAAAACGCAGAAGAACGAGCCCGCATGGTTAAGCAGTTGAGAGAAGGATACGATAATGAGGTCACGGGATTAAGGGCAAAGGTCATCGCCACAGAGAATAAAATGATCAAACAGGCAAAAGAATTCAAGATTGAAAGAGAGCGCTGCTACACAGCGTTGGCACAATTAGAAATGGACCTACAACAGCTCCAGGAACAAAATCAATAGACTTTGGAGGCCAGGGCCCAACAGATAGGGTGGTTGCTTCAGGAAAAAGGCACAATCAGAGAGAAAATACTAACTATTGCTCACTACATTACCAGGAAATGCCAAATATGCGAGAACATGACTCATACTACTTTCTTTGCATCGGTGATGATATTTGTGAAACAGATAATGAGTGACCTGGACACACTTCAAGGGGAACTTGCATATAGGCCCGCGGCGAGACTGAACGATGTCCCGCGGGCACCAGGAGCTTTAATGTATTCATGATTGTCATTTGAGTCTGTAATTCCTTTTACTAAAGTCTGTCAGTTGTCTGAGTTTGTATTTTTGTTTTGGGTCGGTCTGTATTTTCATTTTGAAATAGAATAGTTGATAGTGGAGTTTGTAGTTCGTCTTGTCATTTAGAGTCTGTTAGTTGTCCTAATGCGTCTGTTTTGAGTCTTTGTAATCGAAATATTTGCAATCAGTAAAATTGAAAAGTCCAAAACATTTTACTTCTATTTTGCATTTATTTTTTAGAACTACGCTTGGTATGATTCATGCAGGGTCATGATACGTAGGCAATCTCCATAGGATCCGACCGTAACCACATGAAAAAAGAAAAAAAAACAAAACAGAAAAAAGGAAAAGAAGAAAAACAAAAGAGAAAGAAAGGAAAAGCGGAAAAAAAAGAAAGATAAGAAACCAAATGAAAGAAACAATGACAGTACAAGAAAACAGGAACAATGAGAAAAACAAGGGCAAAGAAATAAAAGAAAAGTTGCGATTAGGAATAAAAGAAAGCCGAGATGACGCAAGCAGTCGAGCAAATGCATAATAGAAACCGTTAACTGCCTAGGTGCATTCATTCCCTAAATGCGCAGTTATCTATTTGTTAATGCCCTAACCGCTAACAACATATTTTTTTATGATGAGTTCAGGCAAGTGGTTAAGTTGACTGGCATTCTGGCAACCCATTCATACAACACCCGTTCTAAAGATAAGTCAAAAATGGTCAACCAAGAGCTAGAAGCAAGCATCGTTGACCCGTCTAGGGAAGAAGAAGTTGTGGATGTCAATGCAATGAAAGAGGAGATGTATAAACTGAAGCAACAGATGGCCGAAATGTACCAGGTATGGGCAAAGGGACACCCACTACCAGCCTATCCTGCTAACCCTGCCCACATCCCACCCTTAGCTCAGCCACAAGATCCTCCCACAGTGAATTCCTCTCCGGCCTACCCTACCTACCAGCAATACTACGCAACTACTTCCCAAACACCACCACCTCCGCCGCCTAAACAAATCCCATGCCCTCCACCACCAACTACTCCCGTGTTTGTGGCTCCTCCACCCGCCGCATTACATAGATCTTCTAGTGAGCCCATGTTCCAAACCCAGGAAAACCACTATTACCCACTTGAACCCACCTTCAAACCTCCAGAACCATACCCTTACACTCCCCATCTTGATATCTCAGCTGAAGAAGAGAAGCCTCCCAAAAACCCTGAGCAGGAGGAGATGATATGAAAGGTGAAAAGCTTAGATCAATCGTTCAGAAATATGCAGGGTCTAGAAGGACAGGTGAGTGTGGCCTACAAGGACTTGTGCTTGTTTCCCGACGTCCAGTTGCCCGCGGGATTCAAGTTACCCAAGTTTGATCTGTATGATGAACATGGTGACCCAGTAGCCCATCTGAGGGGATTTTGCAGTAAGATGAGGGGCACTGGGGGAAGGGATGAGTTATTAATGGCGTACTTTAGTCAAAGTCTCAGTGGTGCTGCTTTGGAATGGTACACGCGGCAAGATCATGCTCGATGGTGCACTTGGGATGATTTGGCCCAAGCATTTGCAAGCCACTTTCAATACAATCTAGAGATTGTCCCGGACCGTCTATCACTGACCAAAATCAAGAAGAAGCTGGGGGAAAGCCTCAGAGAGTACGTTTTTTGGTGGAGAGAACAGACCGCAAGAGTTGATCCTCCAATGAAGGAAAGCGAGATGGTCGATTATTTTCTGCAGGCTTTGGAGCCTACCTACTATGGTCATCTGGTGTCGGCAGTCGGAAAAACTTTTAATGAGGTAGTGAAAATGGGAAGCATGGTGGAAGAGGGTCTTAAGTCCAACAAAATTATGAGTTATTCGGCAATCAAAGCAACTACCCAGGCTATCCAGAGCAGCACTGGAGGGTCATTGGGAAAGAAGAAGAAGGAAGATGTTACAGTAGTGGAATCGAGAGCTTGGTCCAGGGATCCATCGCCATATTATCACCAACCTCGACCCCATCCCCAAACCTACCCATACACCCCATATGGCCCACCGCAACACTACTATCCACCTCTCGTTCCCCATTTCTCTGTCCACCATACCCAAACATACCCCCAACCTTAGGCTCCATGGCGTGCACCCACCCCACAAAATACTTACCCTACTCAGAGCACCTACCCACCTCTGAGAGCTTACAGAAACCCCACAGGACCTGTTTTTCGACCCAACCCTGTTTGCAAGAATGATAGGTTGCAGAAGAAGAAAACTTTCACTCCGCTCAGAGAATCTTACAGCAGTGTATACCACAAATTGAGACAATTGGGTATGTTGAGTCCGATTGAACCCAAGGTGCAAAATCCCCCTCCGAGGAATCTGGACCACTCGGTAAGTTGCGAGTGTTGCTCAGGTGCCCCGGGACATGATATAGAGAAATGCTGGCATTTGAAAACAGCCATCCAGGAGCTCATTGATAACCACCGAATTGAAGTGCAGGCCCCAGAGATGCCTAACATCACTCAGAATCCATTGCCAACCCATCACGAGACCCATATGATTGAGTTAGTGCAAAAGGGAGAGTATAAGAAGCCTTCACAAACTGTAATGATGATCAGGGCCAGTGGGGACAAGTCAGAAGAGAAACCAATCAGTGGGAGGGAATTAATCAAGGTAGAAGGAACAGTTAGAGAGCCAGTGGTGGTGATAAAGAAGGAGCCTTTGAGTAGTGATGCAGTAAAACAAGAGCTAGCTAAAGTGGTGGTGTCGGGAGCAGTTGTTAAGCCCGTTGTGATCGTGAAAGGGGTTCACATAGAGCCGATTATCATCAAGCCAGTGACTCAGTTACCAATAGTCAGTGAAAAGGCCGTCCCATAGAACTACGGTCGAGTGAGTATGACGTACAAAGGGAAGGAAGTTAAAGAAGAAGTTGGTGAAACCCATGGGCTTACTCGTTCAGGGAGATTCTTTGCCCCTGAGGAACTGAGAAAAGCTAAAGCAGCCAAAGATAATCCAGCACCAGTAAAAAGGGTCGTAACTGAAGAAGAAGTAGAAAAATTCTTGAAGAAGATGAAGGCGCAAGATTATTCCATTGTAGAACAGTTGAGAAAGACTCCAGCACAGATATCAGTGCTATCTTTATTGATCCATTCGGACGAGCACCGTCGGGCGTTGATGAAGATTCTGAATGAAGCCCGTGGTCCTGATAAGATCTCTGTGAACCATCTGAAGAAAATAGTAAACAAAATTTTTTAGGTCAACAGGGTCACATTTTCTGATGATGAGCTGCCTTTGGAGGGCACGGAGCATAATAGAGCACTATACCTCACGGTGAAATATGAAGACTCAGTAGTCACCTGGGTGTTCATCAACAACGGGTCCAGTGCAAACATTTTCCCTCTCTCCACCCTGGAAAATTTAAAAGCGGACAGTGAGAGAATCCCCAAGAATAGCATCTGCGTGCGAGGATTTGATGGAGGAGGAAAGGAAACGATTGGGGATATAGTGTTGGAGCTGACAATAGGACCAGTTGAATTTACTATGGAGTTCCAGGTGCTCGACTTGGCTGTTTCTTACAATATCTTATTAGGCCGACCTTGGATTCATGCAGCAAAAGTAGTGCCATCCACTTTGCATAAAATGGTCAAATTCGAATGGGACCGGCAAGAAATTATGGTGCATGCGGAAGATAGCTCGTGTAACGCCATTATGCCTTTCGAAGAAACTGAGGATGACAAAGGTCCGTGGGTTTACCAAGTCTTAGACACAGTGTCAGTTGAAAAGATACCGGAAGGGAAGTGTATTCCTGTGCCCAGAGTAGCTGTTGTATCTGTTATAGTGGCTTCGGAAATGATAAAGAACAGATTCTTACCAGGAAAAGGCTTGGGTGCTTCTTTGCAAGGCATCACATAGCCAGTGTCTCTTCCTGGGAACCTGGATACTTTTGGTTTAGGCTTCAAGCCCACTGCTGCTGACATAAGGCGAAAAATATGAAAAGGAGAGCATGTACCCTTCCAAAACCCATTCCCCGCCTTTCCCATTCCTTTGTCCGGCCTGGTACTAAGAAGCGCCCAGCAACGATAATGCCTAATTCTGTGGTGGTGGAACCCGACAAAGAGTTGATTAAAAGGTTTGAGAGGCTGTTTGACGAGGTGAATGTGTTGGAGGTAGGAGAAGGTCCAAGCAAGGCAAATGTGCAGTTCGTGGGGCCCCATGCAAAGCTTAATAATTGGGAAGCTACTCCTCTTCCTACCCGGAGGGAGTCTTGGTAGTTGGTTTTGATTTTTCTTTCAGTTTAATTTGGGTTATTTCCAAGGTTGTAATTCGGATGTTATGTTCCGTCCGTTTGGACGAGTTAAACCTTGTTATCTTACAATTTTAATGAAATGCAATTTCCTTCTTTTTTCATTCCTGATAGCCTTTATTTTCTTTCTTGTACAGTCCCTTTTATGCTGGTCTCACTGATGTGTCATGCATGAGGAGTCTTCGGCCTAGTCTTGATTATCAATCTAACTCGTAAATAATAATATAAGAAATTGAGTGTGATGACGAGGTAGAATATGATGATGAGGAAGCCTTTGAAGAAATCAGTAAAGAATTAAGCCAATTTGAAGAAAAACCCAAACCTAATCTGAATGACACAGAGGCAATCAATTTAGGGGATCAGGAGAATGTATGGGAAACAAAAATAAGTGTCCATCTGGAACCTCCACTCCGAGAAGAAATAATCAAAGCATTACTTGAGTACAAAGATGTTTTTGCGTGGTCATATGCCGATATGCCGGGTTTAAGTACTGATTTGGTGGTCCACAAATTGCCCGCCGACCCAGCATGCCCACCTGTCAAGTAGAAGTTGAGGAAATTTAAAACAAATATCAGTATGAAAATCAAAGAAGAGGTCACCAAGCAGTTTGAGGCGAAGGTCATCCGGGTCACGCGGTATCCCACCTGGTTAGCCAATGTTGTGCCGGTGCCAAAGAAAGATGGAAAGATCAGAGTGTACGTTGATTACCGTGATCTCAATAAGGCAAGTCCAAAAGAGAACTTCCCACTGCCAAACATCCACATATTGATTGACAATTGTGCCAAACATGAGATTGGTTCCTTCATGGATTGTTATGCGGGCGATCACCAGATTTTGATGGATGAGGAGGATGCGGAAAAGACGCCATTCATCACGCCTTGGGGAACGTATTGTTATAGGGTCATGCCATTTGGGTTGAAAAATGCAGGGGCAACATACATGAGGGCAATGAACACCATGTTCCATGACATGATACATCGGGAAATTGAAGTCTATGTAGAAGACGTGATCATAAATTCGAAGAAGCAATGTGACCATGTCAAGGACTTGAGAAAGTTTTTCCAAAGACTCTGCAGGTACAACCTCAAACTTAATCCAGCGAAGTGTGCATTTGGAGTCCTATCCGGAAGTTGTTGGGGTTTGTGGTAAGTCGACGCCGTATTGAGTTAGACCCATCCAAGATCAAAGTCATTCAGGAGTTACCGCCGCCAAGGAACAAGAAAGAGGAGATGAGTTTGCTTGGCAGGTTGAATTATATCAACAGGTTCATTGCCCAGCTCACAACGACTTGTGAGCCCATGTTTAAGCTGCTAAAGAAGGATTTTGTGGTCAGATGGACGGATGAATGTCAAGCAGCATTTGACAAGATTAAGGAATATTTGGCCAGTCCACCTGTGTTGGTCCCGCCGGAGCCGGGAAGACCCTTGATTCTTTATCTGACAGTTTTGGATAACTCTTTTGGTTGTGTACTGGGCAGCATGACATCACAGGGAAGAAAGAACAGGCGATTTACTACCTCAACAAGAAGTTCACATCTTACGAGGTGAAATACACTCAACTCGAGAAGACGTGTTGTGCCTTAACTTGGGTAGCGCAGAAGTTGAAACATTAATTGTCATCATATACCACATATCTCATCTCTCGTTTAGACCCATTGAAGTATATTTTTCAGAAGCCCATGCCCACAGGGAGGCTTGCGAAGTGGCATATCTTGCTTACAGAGTTTGATATCGTCTATGTGACCCGGACTGCAATGAAAGCACAAGAATTGGCTGATCATCTAGCCGAGAATCCAGTTGATGAAGAATACGAAATTTTGAAGATGTATTTCCCTTATGAAGGGGTAATACATGTTGATGAATCAGAGCAGGCCGAGAAGCCGGGATGGAAATTTTTCTTTGATGGGGCTGCCAACACCAAATGTGTCGGGATAGGAGCAGTCCTTATTTTTTAGACAGGGCAACACTACCCTGTTACGGCTCAACTTAGTTTCTATTGCACTAATAACATGGCTGAATACGAGGCATGTATTTTGGGTTTGAGATTGGCTATAGACATCGGTGTCCAGGAGATCTTGGTCATGGGTGACTCGGATCTTCTGGTGCACCAGATTCAGGGAGAATCGGAGACTCGAGACTTAAAGCTCATACCGTACCGGTAATGTTTGCATGAACTTTGTCAATGGTTTCAGTCGATAGATTTCAGGCACATCCCAAGGATTCATAATGAAGTTGCCGACGCTTTGGCTACGCTGGCGTCAATATTGCATCATCCAGATAAGGCTTATGTGGACCCATTGCAGATTCAGGTCCAAGATCAACATGCCTATTATAACATGGTGGAAGAAGAACTTGATGGTGAGTCGTGGTTCCATGATATCAAAGAATACCTAAGGACGGGAGTATATCCAGCACAGGCCACAGGAGATCAAAAGAGGGCGATTCGACGCTTGGCAAGCGGATTTTTCTTCAGTGGAGGAGTGTTGTACAAAAGAACTCCAGATCTTGGTTTATTGAGATGTATGGATGCTAAATAGGCCATAGTCATCATGATTGAGGTGCACGCGGGAGTTTGTGGACCTCATATGAGTGGATATGTGTTAGCAAAGAAGACTCTCCGAGCAAGTTATTATTGGCTTACTATGGAACGGGATTGCATCAGTTTCGTGCGCAAGTGTCATCAATGTCAGGTACATGGAGATTTGATTCATTCTCCACCATCTGAATTGCATACAATGTCGGCACCATGGCCCTTCGTTGCTTGGAGAATGGATGTCATTGGGCCGATCGAGCCAGCGGCGTCAAATGGGCACAGGTTTATTCTGGTAACCATTGATTATTTCACTAAGTGGGTTGAGGTAAAAACTTTCAAATTTGTGACCAAGAAGGCAGTGGTCGATTTTGTGCATTCAAATATCATCTGTCGGTTTGGAATCCCGAAGGTAATCATCACGGACAATGGTGCCAATCTCAACAGCTATCTGATGGCAGAGACATGCCAGTAGTTTAAGATCACGCACCACAATTCCACCCCATATCGTCCTAAGGCGAATGGAGCGGTCGAGGCAACTAACAAGAACATCAAGAAAATACTTCGGAAAATGGTGGAAGGGTCCAGGCAATGGCATGAGAAGTTACCTTTCGCCCTGTTGGGCTACCGCACTACTGTTCGCACTTTAGTAGGGGCGACTCCTTATTCATTGGTGTACGGCACTGAGGCAGTAATGCACGCAGAAGTTGAAATACCATCCCTTCGGATTATCACCGAGGCGAAAATTGATGATGTTGAATGGGTCAAAGCTCGCTTGGAACAATTGAGTTTGATTGATGAAAAGAGATTGGCCGCAGTGTGTCACAGACAATTATACTAACAGAGAATGGCAAGATCATATAACAAGAAGGTGTGCCCACGGAAATTTGAAGTAGGGCAATTGGTGTTGAGACGTATCTTACCTCATTGGGCTAAAGCAAAAGGAAAGTTCGCCCCAAACTGGCAGGGTCCATTTGTTGTAACCAGAGTGTTGTCCAATGGCGCACTATATATGATCGATGTGGAAGGAAAATGTGTAGAAATGGCTATCAACTCTAATGCAGTCAAGCGATGTTATGTATGATTTCTTTGTCTAATTGTACTTGATTGTATTTGGCATATTTTTAAGATTGAAATGACGAAGGCATTTTGTTCTGCAATCCAAACACCCTATCTTTGGTTACCCCTTTTGAGCCTCATTTATTTTCTTTTGTACCGCTCTTTCGGAATCAATGACAACTCGGGAGCCCGAGCAGAGAAAATCAGTGGAGAAAACGAGAAAACATAGTCCAAAAGCAAAGAAAAGGAAAAGGAGAAGAAAGAAAAGAGAAGAAAAGAGAAAAGAAAAGAAGGATGAAAAAAAAAGAGAAAAAAAAAGAAAAGAGAAAAGAAAAGCAAGAGAAAATAAAAATGAAAAAATAAAAGAAAAGGAAAGAAAAGAAAAGAAAAGTGAAAAGAAAGAAATGAAAAGGAGAGAGAAAAGGAAGTGGAAGAAAAGAAAGATCGCAACAACAAAGTAATCTCTGTGCTTGAACTACGTTTGACTTGATCCCGAAAGGGTACGTAGGCAGCCTCTCTCTGAGGTTCAGTCACAACAAAACAAAAATCCAAAGTCCCCAAGAAAGAAACTGGGGCAGAAGTTGTAGTTGTTGCGGGAAATCTGATTCCAAAGTTGTAATTTTTGAAATTATGTTGAATTGTTTCGAGCCTTTTATACCCTTCTTTCTAACCCCATCCAAAAGTCTGCATTACGGTCCAAAGAAAGACCTTCCGATCAGTCTTGAAGAAGTGCCAATACGAGCAAGTTAAAAGTGATTCATGTCAGAGGCAACACTCCGGTACCAAAAGAAAATGATGAAAATGAGAGAGTCTTATTGGTGAAAACCCTCACGGGCACCGTAGGGCGAAGTGAGTTGAGAGAAATAAAAAATGAGAGATTCTTATTGGTGAAAACCCTCTCGGGCACCGTAAGGTGAAGTGATTTGAGAGAAACCAAAAATGAGAGAGTCTTACTGGTGAAAACCTTCATGGGCACCATAAGGCGAAGGTGAGTTCTTCAGATAGGAAAATGAGACAAGTTTGTGGTTGAAAGCTGCTCAAGACATTGCAAGACGAGCAAGGTTTGGGGTTTGGGTGAAAATCAAGTTATGAAAGTCTGGAACAACAAATGTGACAATTGGAAGTTGATTGGTTGGACGGACTAGGCCGGTTAATCCAAAATGCATGGCATGCTCAATGGGACCAGTTGTTTCACTCAGATAAGTTGTATTCTCTTCCTTCTTCATTACAAATCATCCGTTCTCGGATTCTCCCTATCCTTAACCCTCGAGGTCATTGCATTTCATTCTCTTGAGGTCTTTCTTTAAGATGTTTCAGTGTCAGTTCGGTTCAAAAACAAAAAGGGAAGAATGTCAAAGCTAACTACCAGCTTCCTAGTTGTACAGCACAACAGGGCCAGAATATATCAAAGATGTCGAAGATAAAGTAAGACATAAAGGACCACTGGAAGTTTCATCGGTGTATTAGTCAGATAATTGTAGGGAAGAAGCAAAGTTTCAGATAGAGGGGTCAGGAACACGAAAACAACGATACAGGATAAAACACTTGGGTCATCAAAGTCAGGGGGGTTAAAATTCGGTCAGGAAGTCGAGGAAGTTCAAGGCAAGTCCAGGGAAGCAGGTCGAAATAAAGCCCAGCAGCAGGGACACACCCAGCAAGAATGCCAACTAACCACCATTTTGCATTAACAATTTTTCTTTGATTGAGACAGGGGCAGAAAATTTTCTTTGTTTGTTTATTTTGTTGCGATCAGGCGCCCACCTGGAGAACAAGGGAGTACTTTTCAAGTTTCAGCAGCCAGGCGCCCACCTGGAGAACAAGGGAAGTACAATTCAAATTTTAGCTTTAATTTTAATATTTGATAACATGATGTGCCCAGTCATCAAACTGGGGCAGAAAATTTTCTTTGTTTGTCTATTTTGTTGCAGTCAGGCGCCCACATGGAGAACAAGGGAATACATTTCAAGTTTCAGCAGTCAGGCGCCCACCTGGAGAACAAGGGAAGTGTAATTCAAATTTTAGCTTTTAATTTCTAATATTGGATAACATGATGTACCTAGTTACTAAACTGGGGCAGAACATTTTCTTTGTTTGTTTATTTTGTTGCAGTCAGGCACCAACCTGGAGAACAAGGGAATACTTTTCAAGTTCAGTTATCAGGAGCCCACCTGGAGAACAAGGGAATATCTTTCAAGTTTCAACAGTCAGGCGCCCACCTGGAGAACAAGGGAAGTGCAATTCAAATTTTAGCTTGTAATTTCTAATATTGGATAACATGTTGTACCCAGTTACCAAACTGGGGCAGAAAATTTTCTTTGTTTGTTTATTTTGTTGTAGTCAGGCGCCCACCAAGAGAACAAGGGAATACTTTTCAAGTTCAGCAATCAGGAGCCCACCTGGAGAACAACGGAATACCTTTCAAGTTTCAGCAGTCAAGCGCCCACCTGGAGAACAAGGGAAGTGCAATTCAAATTTTAGCTTTTAATTTCTAAATATTGGATAACATGTTGTACCCAGTTACCAAACTGGGGCAGAAAAGTTTCTTTGTTTGTCTATTTTTGTTGCAGTCTGGAGCCCACCTGGAGAACAAGGGAATACTTTTCAAGTTTCGGCAGTCAGGCGCCCACCTGGAGAACAAGGGAAGCGCAATTCAAATTTTAGCTTTTAATTTTTTAACATGATGTACCCAGTTACCAAACTGGGGCATAAAATTTTCTTTGTTTGTTTATTTTGTTGCAGTCAGGTGCCCACCTGGAAAACAAGGGAATACTTTTCAAGTTCAGCAATCAGGCGCCCACCTGGAGAACAAGGGAAGTACAATTCAAATTTTAGCTTTCAATTTTTAATATTTGATAACATGATGTACCCAGCCACCAAACTGGGGCAGAAAATTTTCTTTGTTTGTCTATTTTTGTTGCAGTCAGGAGCCCACCTGGAGAACAATGGAATACTTTTCAAGTTTCAGCAGTCAGGCGCCCACCTGGAGAACAAGGGAAGTGCAATTCAAATTTTAGCTTTTAATTTTTAATATTTGATAACATGATGTGCCCAGTCACCAAACTAGGGCAGGAAATTTTTTTTGTTTGTCTATTTTATTGCAGTCAGGAGCCCACCTAGAGAACAAGGGAATACTTTTTAAGATCAGCAGTCAGGAGCCCACCTGGAGAACAAGAGAATACATTTCAACTTCAGCAGTCAGGCACCCACCTGGAAAACAAAGGAAGTACAATGCAAATTTTATCTTTTTAATATTTGGTAACATAACACGCCCAGTCACCAAACTGGGGAAGAAATTTTCTTTATTTGTTTATTTTGTTGGAGTTAGGAGCTTACCCGGAGAACAAGGAATATTTTTCGAGCGTCAGCAGTCAGGAGCCTGCCTGGAGAATAGAGGCATATATTTCAAATTTCAACAGTCAAGCATCACTCGGAGGAATGGAAAAACATCTCTGATCATAATGCAAGGCAACAACAAGGATTCCATCGGAAGAATACAAGTTCAAGGCAACACAAGAGCAAGTTTGAAGACATAGATAGGACTATTCTTGTAATTCATAGATCATAGCCTAGGCTAGCTTCTTTTTATTTTGACACAATGTAATAAGGAGGTCAGCGAGCAGTAGCCGCAACAACAGCAGTGAAATCACAGCTCCTGGTAGTCCCAGCTACCAGACATTCCCAAACTACACTAACCTGATTCTTTTTTAGCCAAGGATATGTAGGCAACCTCTAAAGCAGGGTGCGGTCAACTCTTTTAAAAACGCTTCACACGGAATATTCAAACGGGCAAAAATCGCTCGTTTTCGCTCACTTATCTTTGCACGAAAACTTTTCGTGTTTCCGAGCAAAGAGGGGCAGCTGTGAGCACGTGATTTTTTCCGTATGCAAAAATTATTCCCAAAAATTCAAACAAATGATTTCTTTCATTATTTTGCAATTTTGTGAATTTTTGTGTTATTTTCTGTTAATTGTTTGCATTTTATTTGTGCATTTTATTCAGTGAAAAATACAATAACAAAAATGGTCCTTTTTGCATTTTTAGTTTATTAATTGTTGTATTTGTCGTAAAATAGATTTTAAACAATTTTAGGAATCAATTAGCCTAACTTTGAAAATATATTAGGTCTTATTTTTAATTTTTTAAAGTCAGAAAAATATAAAAAAAATAATACAAAATGAAAACAAAAATAAGTAAGAGAAATTAAAGATAACAATTGAAAAAAAAGGGCTGCTTTAAAGACGCGAAATTGGGCCATTAATTCTAATATAGCCTAAGCCCAACCGGACCACACACCCATTTCCAACCCAGCCCAAATCCCCAACCCGGTCCAGTCCCCCTTCAACCCAAAACGACGCCGTTTGGATAACATCAGATCTGGACCGTCGAGGTTACAAGATCTGACAGTCCAGAAGCCCCCTACCCTGGATATAAAACTTTCCTAAAGCCCCCCCCCCCCATCCCCCATCGTCTTCTTCACCCCTCCTCTCTCTCATGAACCCTAATTGCGCCACCCCAAAATCCTCAGCCGTCGGTGGCGGCGCCATTAGCCAAACCCCACCTCATGAACACCATTAACTCCCCTCACTCCCCTCATGTCCAATCTATGTTCCTTTTCCCTCGAATCATCATCAAATGCTTCGAATATGGATTCGAAGATCTGTCCAAAATGCTAAGTTGTCCGAATCCGCTCAAAATTGGACCCCATAGTCTCCTCGACTCCCACATCCTGAAACCCAAGCCAAAAACCTTCTAATCTTAAAGGAACTGGGCAAATTGCAAATCTAGGTTTCATACGGTTCGACCTGTTTTGGGAAATTTCCAAGGTCGAGTGATTTCTATAGTAAGTATTCTTTAGTCTTCTCATTTTATTTCCATTAGTGTAGTTTAATTGTTCCTTTTCTTCTTGTCATTCAATCTGGTTGATTTCTGGAAGTTTGGTTCATGATTGACTCTGATTTTATGTTTGTGCATTGGGTTAACATGATTTTGATCCTGTTATAGTAGTTTAATTGTTGTTTTGATTTCATAGTTCATATCAGTTAGTTAATAATAGGATTTAGTTCAATTGTATCGATTATTAGTAGATGTGCCTTTTTTTCCTTCTGATTTGGTTCAGTGTTAATGTTCGTTTAAATTCACTCCTGATTGATCCTTTCTTTTAGTTTGGTCTTGTGTTGATTTTGATTCATTATGTTTAGCTGATTTTCGGATGTTAGTTCAATTGAGCTTCAAATATTTTTAGATATATGTTTTGTTTTGATTCTCATTATATCAATAGCTGATTGTTTTTGCTGTTTGACTGGATGGCTGAAGATTGTTAGTTAACTGGAACTAGTTGTTAGATAATCATAGTTAGGAGCTAGGTTGGGTTAGATTAGTTTAGTAATTTCGAATGAGGTCAAGGGCATTTTGGGTAACTAGTAAGATACAGGAATGATGTAGATTTAACTAGATCTCCCTAGATCTTTCTAGATAGAGGTATAAGTGAAGTTTTAGGAAGTTCGAGGCACTAACTTGGGGAACAAGTTAAGAAATAAGGGATCAAATAAGTAAATAAAAGGGAAAATGCCTAATTACCCCCCTGTCCTATACCCAAAGTTACAACTACACACTTTTTCTACACGGGAATCCTATTACCCCCCTAACCTATCACGGGAATCCTATTACCCCCCTAAACTATTTTTTACCTTAATATTTTGCACCTTTTGTGCTGAGCTGGACCAAAATCCGTGCTGAGCTGGACCAGATTCCGTGCTGAGCTGGATTAGCACAAAAGGTGCAAAATATAAAGGTAAAAAATAGTTTAGGGGGGTAATAGGATTCCCGTGATAGTTTAGGGGGGTACTAGGATTCCCGTGTAGAAAAAGTGTGTAGTTGGAACTTTGGGTATAGGACAGGGGGGTAATTAGGCCTTTTCCCTAAATAAAATAGGGACTAGAGGGTAAACACAAAATCTGACGGTTGCCCTCATTTTGCCTATAAAAGGCAATGAATAATGCCTTAACACACAAGTTTAGAGCCCCCAAAAATCCCCCCCAAAAACTCCCTCCACAGATCTGAATCTATTTTTGGATTTCAAAATCAATAGGAATTCAGAAATCTTCTCTTAGATCTTAGAATATTAAAAAAAAAACAAAAAGCAATGGAAAATCACAAAAGGTTACTGTTACATTAGGCTATTCATCAGCTTTCTTAGTAATTGATGTGCTCCGAAGTTTCTGGGCTGAGTTTGAAGTTGAAATTGGTGTGTTTAAGCTAGATTTGGGTTCACTAAGGTTATTAAAAGGTCTTGGGTCATTTTTGAGGTCATTGATGCTTATTCAAGTTGGTTTTGGTTTGAATTGTTAATTCTGCTCAACTTCAAACACTCATGGACTATTGAATTCCTTTCTGAACTGTATTTTGATCATTTGTTCCCTGTTTGTTCAACATTGCTGGTCACTGCTGTTGTTCACTGTTGCCATATGATCTCTCTCTTCTCCTTTGTTATCTCACATCTCCAGGTACACAACTTGATTTTGATAGCTATGAGCTGAAATATGAAGGGTGAACCTGTAATTGAAGCATGAGATCTAATTTGATTCAGCTTTGGATTTGTGTATCTGAATATCTGATTCATTAGTGCTATTTAGGTCTTTGTTTGAATTTGTACTGGCCGGACTGAAATTGGTTATCTGAACTGACAATTGTTTGTATTATATGGACTGATAATTATTCTGCCTCGAATGTATGTGAGCTTTTGAGTTTGAGTTTGAGTTTGAGTTTGAGTGTTAGTTGTAATTAGGTTTATGTTAGGTTGGTAAAATAATTTAGGTTAAGTTTCAGCTCGTTTCCTGTCATGTGTTTGAAAAGTAATTTAGCAATAGGACAAATCTTAAGTAGTTGGTTTTCATTTTGATTTGTAGTCAAATAAAGAGTTTGAATACTTTATTTCACGCCTATTATGATAACTGGAAGCTAGGAATTCGACTGTTGGTTAGGGAAATTAATTTGTTACAGTTCTGCAAGTTAAAGCAGCTTGTCCGTGACGAGTTTGCTTTTGGTTATCCGTTCAATTTGTTCAAAGAAAAACGAATACATTGCTTTACCATAAAATCATGATATCTGAATCAGTCACGAGCCAATTTGTGAACAATCTCATGGCTTGCCCGGCTTCAGGGACTCGTTCCCTCAACCTTGCCATGTAGCATGTTCTGCCCTTTCAGTTTGGGCTTGTCTCATGCCCAACACCTGAGAGCATTGAGAATCCTGGTCCAGCGTATGGATTGGGTTCTTTGGACCTAAAGTTGAAATGGCATTTGGTCTATTAGTGTTTAACTGATAGGCTATGGGATTTCTTAATAACAAGTAATTAGGACCTTTGTTTTATTTTTAGAGACAAATAAAATAGAAAAATCATAGTTGCTTTTAGGTTTGCCTTTTAAATAAAAAATGAGATGAGCCTCGCCAAACAAAATAAATAAATTGCGGGGCCCTCAATAAATATTATATTAAAATACTTAGAATTCAGGATGGGTCGTTTAGCGAATTTCACGGCCTTCCCCAAAGATAATAATGCGTTAGTCATTTTAGGCACGATTTTAATAAAACTACATTCTTAAACTCGGGTGTGCATTTCATGTGACCCAACTCAAATCCTAAAACGTTGAATAAAATGTGTTTAGGATTGCGGGTGCATTTCATGTGACGCGATCCAAAGACACGTTTTAAACGATGTTCAACTTTCTTTAAAATTTGAATAAAAGCGGTTAAAAGTAAAAATCGGCACACAAGTTCATCATGTAATAAAATCAGATAAATAAGCTAAATACGACAGTTGAGCGACCGTGTTAGAACCACGAAACCCGAGAATGCCAACACCGTCTTTCGGGTTAACAAAATTCCTTACTCAGATTTCTGGTTCGCGGACTGTTAACAGAGTCATATTTTTCTCGGTTAGAGATTCAACTGGTGATTTGGGACACCATTAATCTCCCAAGTGGCGACTCTGAATCATAATAATAAATCTCGTTCCGATTGTCCTTTAAGTGGAAAAACTCTTTTACGCCCTTGCGGATGTTGTAAAAAATGAGGTGTGACAGTTGCGGCGTGCAACTCAATCCACGATTATCATTATTGCGGCGTGCAACCCGATCCATATATAAGTGACAAAATCTCACCCAATCAACAATCACAAGTACGGGGTAAGAGGGGGTAACAACTAGTGACAGCAATCCCGGCAAGGGAAATATAACAACACAACTAAATCGGCAAGGGAGAAAATCAACAAAATCAATAACACGCCCCGGCAAGGGAGTAACCATCAACTCTTTCACTTTCTTACACTTCTCACTTATAATTCACTTTAACATTCGAGCCATCACTCCACGAGTCATTTCATAATCTTTGTCTCATGCTTTTTACAGTATAAAGAAGTCATCAAATAAGCATGGAAGAGTCACAACAATTTAGGATAATCTCAATTTAAGGACACACGGTCATGCTAGACACTAGTGTATAGATACTCGTCACCATGTCTATACACCGTACTCGACAAATAACAATTAGTAAATAAGACCCTACTCATATTCCCTCAAGCCAAAGTTAGACCAAACACTTACCTTGAATGCTCCAAACTCAAATCAAGCCTCTATTATAGTTTTACCCCTCGAATTCGGCTCCAACTCAGTCAAATCGATGAAATAATGACCTTACAATATTAATAATAGCTAAACAAATCCAACCCAATGCCTAAATATGAATTTCTAGCTTTCTTCCAAAAATTCAAAAAATCGACCCCGGGTTCGCTTGGTCAAAACACGAGGTTCGAACCAATTCCATGTCACCCATTTCCCCATGAGCCCGAATATACAATTTATTTTCAAATTTGACCCCAAAACGAGGTCTAAATCAAAGAAAATTGAAAAACCCTAACTCTACCCTTTTATCCCAATTTCCACCCTAATCTTTGTGATTAAAGCTTAGGAATTCACTAATTAATGAAGAAAAATGAAGGAAATAAGTGGGAAATTACTTACCCAAGAAGTTTTGATGAAGAAGTGCTCAAAAATTCGCCCTAGGACTTTTGAGAAAAAGGAGTTCGTGAAGTATGGACTAAATCCCGTAGCTACTGGTTCTGTTTTAAAAAAAAATTTAACTGGGCAAAAATGGCCTATGATATCCCGAAGGAAGTCATGCGATCGCATAGAGGAAGGGGAAGTGTTCACTGCGATCGCAGAGTGATCATTGCGATTGCATAGAAGAAAATAAAGGGTTCTCAGGCTAGCACTATGCGATCACGGAAGGATTTGCGATCACATACAACAAATGGACCCCCTAAAGATTAACACTATGCGATCGTAGGCCTACCTATGCGATCGCATAGAGCAATTGACTGGACACCAGCAAACAACTATTTTCTGCAACTTTTTTAAGGCTAAAATCATCCCGAAACACATCTGAATCACACTCGAGCCCTCGGGGCTCCTAACCAAACACACACACTAACTCAACAACATCATACGAACTTAACCGTGTGATTAAATCGCCAAAATAACATCATAATCGAGGAATCAACCTCAAAATCATCACTTTTTCATCAAACTTCATAAACTTTCAAACTTAGAGTTTTAGGTCCGAAACACGTCAAATGACGTTCGATTTCAACCAAACTTCGCAGGAAGCGCTTAAACCACATATAAGACCTGTACCGAGCGCCGAAACCAAAATACGGGCCTAATACCAATGCTTTCTAATCCATTTTCATTTCAAATTTCCAAATAAATTTCAGAAAAACAATTTCTTTTAAAAATTCATTTCTCGGGCTCGGGACCTCGGATTTTGATTTCGGGCTTATGCTCGAGTCCCATATTTTTCTACGGACCCTTCGGGACCATCCAATCATGGGTCCGGGTCCGTTTACCCAAAATGTTGACCTAAGTCAACTTTAATCATTTTAAAGCCATATTTTGAAAATTTTCACAGAATTTAACATATAAGCTTTCCGGCTGCGCGCCCGGACTGTGCACGCAAATTGAGGCAAGTAAAAATGAGGTTTTCAAGGCCTCGAAAGCACGGAATGAAAGAGAAAACAGGTGATAACCCTTTGGGTCGTCACACCCAATCTTTAGGAAGTCTCTGATGACTACTCGATGGAATGATTCCATGTTTAGCATACTCAACCTGCGTGCCAAGAATCTGCCCCAGTTTTTTTTTATGAAGGAAAATGAAAATTTTTGCTATAATGAGACCAAGCCTTATATAGACTGTGTTTAAAAGAGGCTAGAGAGGAACAATTTTGACGTTGAAAATAATATTTGGTTGTTTGAATCATTGGCAAATCATAAAGTTGTCGAGGCCTAGGAATACGGTGTCAACCGTTTTGGGATTTATGGGATAGTACTCGACCGACATGCTAAAAATTAGAATTAACGGGTGCATGAAGACTAATCTCGACGACCCGAAATAAGACGATATATACACTTGAATTGAATAGGTGAAAATCTTTAGAATAATTTGACGATGCAAATTGACCAAATAGTGGCCTTCTATTGCTCGGTAGATTGCGCAAGTTTGGACATCTACCCACTTGTAAATGAGAATTGGCACGATCGTTAAAATTCTAAGAGATATGAAGCTATGACACGAATATTAGAGGTATAAGATTACGAAATTAAATTGGTACGACGTGCAAGAATTGAAGGTATAAAATTATGTGAGGCACGAGTGGCATTATTTTAAGAACATGTAACCGTATTTTAAGAAAAGGGTGTGAATTAAATAACTTGCGAAATAAAATGGGAAAAAATCTAGAGTCATTAAAAAACTAAGCGTGGAACGATTGGTAATCATAATAATTATTAATTCAGGAAGATGATATAAAAATAAGCAGAAGAAAAAAAATATATGAACAAATAAAAAGTATTTAAATAAAAATATAAGCACGTTGGATAGTTAATACTTCCTTTTGCTGAAAAACAACAGATAATGTTAGTAAAAATAATAAGGTAGAGTAAGCAACATAGCAAAGTAAGCAAATAAGCAAGCAAGCATGTTACAAATTTCAAAGTATAACAAATAATTGTGTGTCCTAATATGTAAGGGACCTCTTTGTGCCAGAGGTACACCTACCGTGTATTTCAAATATAAATATGTCATTATGTATCATCTCATTTCTATAAATTAATTAAGTAATTCTATTTTTTTAAAGCAAATAAATAGTAAAATATAACTGCTTAAATATTCTTTTTTTTTAATTTTTAAAAGAGGGTGTATTTTCATCAGAAGAATAAAAGTATAATAAAATATATTTATTATAATTAATTAAGTAAGTAATTTTATTTCTCAAAAGCAAAAGAAGTGCATGAATCGCTTAAACCATTTTATTTATTTTTACGTAAAGAAAATCAAAAGAAAGTACAATAAAAGATATTTTTGTCATGTATAAACTTCTCGTTGTTCCGCAAGATTAGTCATTTAAAAACTTTACACATGTTATAAAAAGATAGTCATGCTCCTTTAACTATGATTTAATTAATTCAAAGTAAATAAGCCACATAATCGGCATGTTTACCCTTCAAATAATGCACACAAATATGATAAGTGTCACTTGGGGTTGAAAACCCACTTGGACATTTAGGTAAGGTTAACTAATGGATTTAATACACCTCGGGTATTAAGCCACCTAGGGTAAAAATGATGTATGTTGTTAAATGGATTTTGGTTTAGCTCTATCTTAGGTTGACTAAGAATGAGTTTTCTAGACTAGTCTGCTCCCAAGTGGACAATTTGAGAGTGGAAAGCCCGTGACTGTCGACTGCACCGCTGATCGGCTTACCCACGAACTTTCCACTAAAAGGTATTTTTAGTAGTGCACGGCCACAAACCGCGTAACCGCTAGGTGTGTGCTTTGTGTGAATTTTCCAAAAGTGGATGAAGTAAAACGAAATGACAATTTATATAAAGCAATAAGAACAGATAAACAATTCATAAAATAAAGTTTATCACCTAAAGGCAATTCAAATAAGCATCGTAACAATCACAAATTAATTTTATTATTAACTTAAGTTTGTTGTGGTTTAGAACCTAGAATCCCCAGCAGTGTCGTCATGATGTTATACCCCATTTTAACACGGGTCAAACTAGAGTATAACATATTGGTAATTCTGAAGGTTTAAATAATTAAAAGAATCGCCACCTAATTAATTAAGGGTGAATTAGGATACCAATTTTAGCTGAGTAGTGCTTAAAATTAACTCTATTTTATGGTTTGCTTAACCTTAAAAATTTTAGGTAAGGGTTCTAATTAATCCTATAGGGAAGGTTGTTAAAGCACCCTATATGATCTGTTAATTACGATTAACCGGTCAAACTTAGGTTAATTAATGCTACATGCAAAAAAAGTAGACATCTTTCAAACGAAAAATAAGACTTACTAAAAAAATCGTGTAGAAGGGTTTTATTTGTCTTTAAGGAAAATTGATTTAAGCTTGTAACGTTGAAAAATATTGTTTCTTGCATAAAAGTGGATCTGGTCCCCAAAGTCAATTTTAAATTATAAAATAGCAATTAGATGAGTTAAAATGGAAGAGCAGGTAAAGAGTTGTTAGGCTACTGATTTTAAAGACACTTTAATATATTTAATATGGCTAAATGTAACTAAATGTTGAATCTATCACTCCATACCTAACACCACATTTTATGTGAATAGATTGAGATTTTACTACTACTCAAATTAATACCTACTAAACAAATAATCAAGACACACATAAAATATAGGTCACCAAAAATGTATCTTAAGCAAAAAATAAAATAAAAAATAAGATAGAATAATAAATAATCTTCTATCCAATTTAATTAGGAAGAAGAATCCTGCAGTTATGCTATTGGGGGAAGCCACGAGAGAGTAGTGCTTGGTTCGGCTTCGGCAGTGGTAGAGTCTCACTTGAGACTCTTAATTGCTCTAATGTGTGTAACATGCAAAAAAAGAATAAAATTAGCAGAGGACTTAAATCTTTTACAAGCATGAAGAAAATGAAATAATGAAGCTAGGCAAAGACAAGATTGCACGTGTGTGTCCCAAGTATTATAGAGACAAGGAACAGATCTCAAAAACTTCAAATAGGATACATATTGCAAAGAAATGATACTTTTATAAAACTTAAGAACCTAATGTTTACCCAGTATATATACTTGTAAGGAACTAGGGATGGGGCATACTTTTAAATATATGTTTCACTTTAACATGCTTCCAATCAGTTGGGTCAAGCTACTGTTATTCCATAGGTAATATTTAATTAATTAATTTAAAAAAGTAACAAATTCTCTTAACAAGATCCATGTTCATATACTATTTAAAACAGTGAGTTAATATCTTAAACAATATTTTAGCAGAGTACTTCTTCCATATGACATTTAAATAAGTAAATAGTGACTAATCCATAAAAATTCATGGCCTACAAACATGGTTCTTAAATAGCTGAAAACGACATATTACCTAAAGGTTTAATAATAGGATGTACTATGAGCAAATTCCATACGCAAATTCATATGAGAATTTAGTCAAACACATGTCATTCTTATTCAAACTTTCTATTGCCAGAATAGGCAATGAACCACAAATCATGATTTTTCAATAAAATAATTCCTAAAAGCATGATTTCTACATAGAAATCAAGTCACATTATTAAGTAAGCATTTATTATGGAACTCAAAATATAAATTAAAAAAGAGAGAAGGAAATTTTAAAGTTACGGACCTACTTGGGGGCAGTGAACCGAGGGCGGCGTCAAGAAGATCTTCGACGTTGGCTCAGCTCTTTCAGAAGATCGTCAAATGTGGACACAATCAATAAATAAAAAAATAAAAGCTTTGGAAAGACTATGGACTAAATAGAGGTCAAAAAGCAGAGAAAACTTAAATCTGGATTTTGAGAGAGCAAGAAAGAAAATAAGCTTTGAATAGTTAGCCACTGAGGGTGAAGGGAGATAGAAGGGGGCGTCCAACCTGTCCTTAATGGCTGCAATGGCTTGAAATTAAAAGCGTGGGATTTTGAACGGTAGAATAGTCGTTCATCATTTAATGAGGGAGATTTAAGCAGATTTTATTTCAGCTTTGTCTTAGACTTTGAGCAGATTTGTTTGAATGAGTTTTGGCATTTTTCTTTCAATTGAATCAACAAAGTCAAAAAGTGAGTGGAAAACTTTATGGAAAAGAGGAAAGGAAAGAGAGAATGTAGGGTAGGGATTGAAAAGGATGGAAAGGAAAGGGGACGTTTGTTTTTTTGGTGAAAGAAGACATGTTTTGAATTTTAGTCAAAAGGTGGAGAAGAGAACAAAGGTACTATAGGTATGATACGAAATAGATTTTGATAAAATAATGTTAAATAAATATTAATAAAAAAATCAAAGTAGTAACAAAATTAGTTAAGGTACTACTACTAATAGAAGTAACATAGTAGTAATAATAATAATAATAATTAGTAGTAGTAGTAGCAACAACAATAGTATTAGTATAATGAAATTGTAATACTAATAGCAATAACGATAAAGATAGTAATAATTTCATGATAAAATAATAATAATAAAATATTGATCGTAGTCGCAGTAATAATAGTAACACTAATACTAATATCGAATTAATATTAATACTAATAATAATAGTACTTAGTAATAGTCATAATGTATTAATACTAGTACTAATTCCAATGATAGTAGTAGTGGTGGTAGTAGTAGTAATATTAATAATACTAGTAATAATGATATTATGTAAATAATAATAATTAGGCATATTTTGTGCTAAAAATGGTAAAATAACTATTCTTACATTACTAGTGATATTAGAAACTTAAAAAAAATAGTTCGGAAGAAAGGAGGGACAAAATTGGATGTCAACAAATAGTAGCTACGCACGGACTCTCGTCACCTCGTGCGTACGTAGCCCTCACAAATAGGAGCATATAACCAATTAACTCACATGTGGGGAAAATTCCCTCTTACAAGATTATAAAGGAGACTCACCTCGCTCCGAAGCCTATATTCCGATTCAAGAACGCGCTCAAACCTCCAATTCGGAGCCAAGCAATCCAAAACTATTCAAACAGGGTAAGAACTAGTCAATACATGCTCAAAAGTTCATATTCTAATTATTAAACCAATTTTCCAACCCTAAATTCAAGGTTCCTAAAATTCACCTCCAGGCCCACGTGCCCGGATTCCGAATTTATTTTAAGAAAGTCGTTACCCATAACCTAAGGATCAAGAATATATGATTTTTACTTCATTCTCTAACAAATTTCATGGTTAAATCTTATTTTTACCAAATTCTAGGTTTTTCATCTAAAACCCTTGATTTTCCCTAATTTTTACATGTTAATCTACCTATAATCTATGCATTGAACTCATGTTGTGTGGAAATTACTTACCTCAAAGTGCTAGGTAAGGACCCTCTTCCAAAAACTCCAAAAATCGCCTAAGAGGATGAAAAAAATGAGCTAAATGGTCTAAGTCTCGAAATTAATAGTTGGACACAGGCCTCTGATGTTGCATTTGCGATACCAGGTTCGCAAATGCGAGGGTTGCAATTGCGACAAAAACCTCGCAAATGCGAAGCCTGCTCCCCTCCAGCCATTGTCGCATTTGCGATAAGAAGATCGCAAATGCGAACTTCGCAAATGTGAAGACTCCATCGCAAATGTGACCCCTGACTGATTTGGCCCATTTCGCAAATGCGATGAGGTTTTCGTAAATGCGAACCCTTCAGGCCTCGCAAAAGTGACCCAATCATCGCAAATGCGAACAATC
Source organism: Nicotiana glauca (assembly GCA_026770625.1). Lineage (NCBI taxonomy): Eukaryota > Viridiplantae > Streptophyta > Magnoliopsida > Solanales > Solanaceae > Nicotiana > Nicotiana glauca. The sequence continues at coordinate 53,927 of MU726048.1, forward strand.
CTCCAGTTGCCCAAGTTCGCAAATGCGAAAGGAACCTCGCAATTGCGATCATACCAGCACTAGCAATCCTATTTCTTCGAAAATCACTCTGAAGCTATCCTGAATCTCACCTGAGCCCCCGGGGCTCCAAACCAAATACCCGCACAAGTCCAAAAATATAATACGGACTTGCTCGAAGCTTCAAATCACCTCAAACAACGATAAAATCATGAAACGACTTCCAATCCAAGCTTTATGAACTTTAGAATTTCAAACTTCTACTTTCGATGTTTAAACCTATCAAATCACGTCCCCTCAAATTTTGCACGCAAGTTATATTCGACATTACGGACCTACTCTAAATTTTGAAACCGGATTCCGACCCCGATATCAAAAGTCCACTTCCGGTCAAACTTCTCAAAAACCTTCAAATTTCTATCTTTAGCCAAATGGCTCCAAAATGACCTACGGACCTCTGAATTCACTTCCGATCGCGCTCCCGACTCCAGAATTACCATACGGAGCTTCTCCTAGACTCAAAATCCCAAAAGGACATCGATATCACTTAAATGCACTTCAACCCAAACTTATGAAATTTCTTTAAAAATGCTACTTTCTACAATAGGTGCCAAAACGCTCCCGGGTCATCCAAAATTCGATCCGGGCATACGCCCAAGTCCGAAATCATCATACGAACCTGCTGGAACCTTCAAATCCCGATTCTGAGGTCGTTTACTCAAAATTCTAATCCTAGTTAATTCTTCTAACTTTAAGCTTCCGAAATAAGAATTCTCTTTCCAAATCAACTCTGAACTTCCCGAAACTTAATTCCGACCACGCGTACAAGTCATAATACCTGAAATGAAGATGTTCATGGCCTCGGACTGCTAAACAATGCGCTAGAGCTCAAAACGACCGGTCGGGTTGTTACATTTAATTGCCGTTTTGTCATATTGATAAATACATTAGTCTTGATTGCTTCGAAGGCAAGCACTATATTACATGCTTAAACTGTGCATATCATTTATATTTCATTTTATGCATTGCTACATGCATGAAACTTGCTTAGTCGAGATATGGTACATCACTTCTTATGCTCTATCTATGCATATTGTTAAATGTGTTTGATTGTGATTAGCTTATTAGAGGTACTTAAAATAAATAACTTTCTATAAAAATATATTAAATATTTATAAATTGATAAATATTATAGTATCGTATTAATAAATAATATTTAATTAATAAAATTTCAATAAGGAATTATTTCTGTAACCAACTCATGTAAGTATAAAACGGTTAGATATGAGCTTATAAGTATTTCTTTATAAGAAGTATTTATACAAATGATTAGAAAATAAAATTAGTAAAATAAAAAGTAAACAAATTCTAACGTGTGAAAAATACTGTAGTTAATAATTATAAGTTGATAACTAATATTTTAAAGGTTAATCAGTATCTTGACTATTTTTTAAAATAGCCAATATCTCAATTTTATATAATTAATAAAGGGAAAATGCACAATTACCCTCTGACCTATACCCGAAATCCCAACTATACACTTTTTCTTTACGGGAATCCTATTATCCCCCTAAACTTATTTTAAACGTAATTATTTGCACCCTTAACGAAGACGTGGCACAGTGTTTGTATTTCACTCTCCCAAAGGAGAGTGAGAAGCAAGAAAAAACGATTTTCATATTATTTTTTTATTATTTTTTACCATTTTTCCTTACTTTTTTTTCTTTTACTATTTTTATTTCTTCTCTAATTCCAGTGGATATTCATTCACCGACGACTTTGCCTAACAGTTTTCTTTCATTTTTTTTCTTTTCACAGACAAATTAAACTCTCAAAAAGATCTATTCATAAGCAAAGCAAAATACACTCAGATTTGGGGGAAAAAAATTCATCATCGAAAAACCTTCCCACGCCGGAAAAAAATAATGTACAGAAATTTTAACTGAAAATTTTTTTCTCAACTTAAATTCGTTTTTATTTCTTTTGCTCTTCTTCTCACACATAAATTACACTTTCAAGAAATTATATATATATATAACAAAATACACTTAGATCGGGATAAAAATTTATCGTCGGAAAAAAAAAATTGCCGGAAAAAATGGTGTTTGTGAAATTCCGACGACCACCATTTTATGTCGCCGGTGACCAAAACAAAAAAGATAGAGAATGAAATAACTAAAAAAAATGAGAATAATAAGAAATAAGAAAAAAGGATAAGAAAAAGAAGAAAGAATAAAAAAAGTACTAAAAATACATGGTGGGGCGCGTGTAGCTCACTACTTGCCAAGAGTTTGGTTGTCAGCGTTAAGGGTGCAAACAATTACATTTAAAATAAGTTTAGGGGGTTAATAGGATTCACGCAAAGAAAAAGTGTGTAGTTGGAATTTCGAGTATAGGCCGGGGGTAATTGTGCATTTTCCCGTTAATAAAAGCTTCAATCATGAATTTGATCTTTTTACCAACTCATATGAATATAATGTTAGGAAAAATTAGATGATTATGGAGAATAAAAAGTTTAACTTGAGGCGTGTCAAGGACATTGTCCTTAAGGATATTTCGCCCACACAGAGATGAATAATATTAGACGTATCCCCTAAGATTCAACAAGCTCTTCTAGTATAACTAGGAATAGAAATAACAAAGATTTATGAAAAGAAAACACAATACAAAGAAAAGGAGAGAAAAGTTTTAGCTTTGTTATTTTCACTCTATCACACCATCAATACAAGAATACACACATATATATAGTCCTAAATGAAATGGACATCTGATGAAAAAACGTTAAAAACATTTAGTATTCAAATGTCAAAACGTTAAAATCCATTTAGTATTCAAAATGTTAAATCATTTATGTTACAGATTCCATAACTTATATCACTAAAAGCTATTAACGTCAAACTCATTTAAAGCCAACAGAAAGAGTATCTAAATTAATGTTAGGAAACGGTCATCCAAGACCATATTTTATCAATTCAAAGTTACAAAAATAACTAGTTTTGAGCCATTTAATGTTAATAAAATATTATATTCAAATTGATTGGTTATATAAAGACCCATTAAAAGAATGAACCTAGACATCAATTTAAATATTCTTTTTGAGATATTAAAAAAAAAATTAACAATCTCCCACATAGCTCAAAATGAATATCATAATGAAATAAAAAAAATTCCTGAGTTTTCACAAATGAGCACAACGCGTCGCATTTGGTGTCTCTTGGACCATGAACCAAACCTAGATAAAATAAGATTAAACTTACAGAACAGTTTATGAAGTTTAGAACTTCTATGAACCAAGAATTCTTTTGTAAGTTTAGTGTCTTATCTATCACATTATACTCCCACACATTTTGTTGTTTGTCGCGGTTTTGCGCTAATAGGCCATGTGCGCGCCTGGTTTTCATGAGTGCACTAGAAATTTCACCACAATTTTCATAGGAGCGGCCCCACTCCACACTCATATAGGTTAATCCATCAAGTATATTCTGCAGCGCAATACACCACCTCTAAAAAGGCTTTGGATTATTGGATTAAAAGTTTAATAACTCAGCCTCTCATTGCTTGCAGTCTTGCACTATATACACACACCATAGGAAGGGATATAATTTAATGGTGCACATTTGATCAACTAATGAGTTGTTATTACACATATGAATCTACTTCATGGGATCTCCAATTACATAGGTTGGGTTACCATTTGATATAACTCAAATTGGCAAAAGTCTCATTCCCCTCGATGTTTCAGACATTAATTTTCTTCCCAAAGGTTTAGTCAGAGGATCGGCCAAATTCACTTCTGACTTCACATAATCTATGGAAATCATTCCATCTCTCAGCAGCTTCTTTATCACATTATGTCTCAATCGGATATGTCTACTCTTCCCATTAAAGGATTTATTTTTGGCAATGGCTATTGCAGCTTGGCAATCACAATGCATCGACACAGAAGGTGTCGGTTTAATTCTTAGTGGAATACTCGCCAAAAGGTTCTTTAACCACTTGGCCTTATTGCCAGCTAATTCCAATGCCACAAACTCAGATTCCATGGTAGATCTAGCTATTATAGTTTGTTTAGCTAATTTTCATGCCACAGCACCCCCACCGAGAGTGAACACATAACCACTAGTGGATTTTATCTCATCTGAATCTGAGATCCAGTGTGACGACCCGACCCGTTGTCTCATGAGTTATCGCTCTGTTTCCCCCATTTTGTGCTTCTTCATGTTTCATTATCAGTACTTGGTGGGTTAGAGTTGATTTGGATTGGTTCTGGTAGAAGATGAGACACTTATTCTCTTTAAGGAAGGCTTAGTTTGGAAAGTCAACCAGAGGTTGACATATGAGTTATAGGGCTCAGATGTGATTTTCGGTGATTCGGTTAGCTTCGGGGGATAATTTGTGACTTAAGGTTGTGATCGAAATGGATTTTGGAGGCCCGGTGTAGAATTAGGCTTGAATGGGCGAAGTTAGTATTTTGGCGAATTCCAGTTGATAGGTGAGATTATGATCTAAGGGCCAGAATGGAATTCCAAGAGTTGCAGTAGCTTTGTTAGGTGATTTGGGATGTGTGTGCAAAATTTCAGGTGATTCGGAGGTGGTTTGGTTGGGTTTTTGATCGAATGCGAGTTTCGGAAGAATTTGATGAACTTAGGCTTGGATTTGATCTAATTTGATGGTTTTAGTGTTAATCGTGGTGTTTTGATGATTGGAACAAGTTTGAATAATGTATTGGATCATGTTTGTGTTTTTGGTTGAGGTCCAGGGGCCCTCGGGGTGAGATTGGATGGTTAAACGGAAAGTTTTGGAATTTTAGCATGTTAAAGGTCTGCTGGTATCTGGTGTTTTCGCACCTGTGGTTATGGGACCGCAGGTGCAGTCACGCATAAGCGAAGGGAGGATCGCAGAAGCGAGATTTTGTTGGGGCCACTGTTTCCGCAGAAGCGGTTGGGTAGCCGCATCTACGAAGCCGCAGATGCGGGATTTTGCATCGCAGAAGCGGGTCTTGGATTTTTGGAATTTTCCGCAGAAGCGAAAGTCGTAGAAGCGACATTTTGACCGCAGATACGGTAATGTCTGGGCAGAATGGGTTTTTAATTATATTTCATCCGCGAGTCTAAGTTATTTTCCTCCATTGTTGAACATTTTGAGAGCTTTTTGGGAGCAATTGAAGAGGGTTTCGACTAGGATTGACTGGAGGTAAGTTTTATAAGGTAAAAACATGATTATTATGTAAAATTAACATAGGAATTCATGGAAATTAAGCCTAAAATAGATGAACTAGGGCTTGAATTTTTTATATTTCAAATTGGGATTTGGTGGGTTATTTGAGCTCGGATTTGAGGGTTCTTGGTATGTATGAACTCGTGAGGAGATGAGGAATCCATTGATGTTAAATTTTCTGATTTTTGAGAAGTGGGCCCGGGGCTCGAGTTTTGCAAATTTCATGACTTTCGATGTTCTTCTATTCTTTTCGATTGGGTTATGTTCCCTTAGCCTATTGTAATGTATTCGCTCTAATTTTGGATAGATTCGACACGCCTGGAGGCCGATTTGAGTGGCAAAAGCGTCGCGAGCTAGAGATTTCACTGGTTCGAGTGAGTAATGATTGTAAATGATATCCTGAGGGTTTAAAACCCCGGATTTGCACACCGTAGTGCTATATTGAGGTGACTTACATGCCGGATAGCGAGCGTGGGGTAGTGCACCATTGGGGATTGTGACTTGGTCCATCCCGATTGATAATTTTACCAAGTATTTGACTGGAACATATTTGTTATTATCATGATTTGGGTTGATTGCCATATTTGGGCTTCGTGCCAATTATTTGAACCCATTCGGGGATTTTTATTACTCTTTCCTCACTATTTGATATACTACTTGAACTCAATCCTGTTGATTATACTATTTTTGCAAATTCAGCCGTTTTAATTGATTTTCGAGACTTTACTGATATTTCACTATTGTGTGGGCTGAGTACTGTTAGTTTATTGATGCCCGAGAGGCTAATGATACTTTCTGGACTGAGTGAGGCTTTTAGGCCTTAAGCGTGAGGTGAGGAGGCTTTCAGGCATCGAGTGACATGTGAGGAGGCTTTCAGGTCTCGAGTGTGATGTGAGAAGGCTTTCAGGCCTTGTTTGTATGCCACGAGGTGGCTTGATATTGCGCTTGTGCCGTAAGGGGCCCCTCCCGGAGTCTGTACACCCCCAATGAGCGCGGGTACCCATGTGATTTGAGAGTGAGCCCGAGGAGCTGATGTTGTACTGTGTGACTGATATTGAGTCCGAGGGGCTGATATTGTTATGAGTGATGTGATACTCTGCCCGAAGGGTTGATACTGTTTTGAGCGATTGATATTGAGCCCGAGGGGCTGGTACTATTTTGAGATGTGCCCGAGGGGCGTGCTTTTATGTGCTCATCTTACATATTTACTTGTCTTTTTACCTATTATACTGTGGTAATTGTGCTCGAGGGCGGATTTTCTGTGCTTATCAGCACTAATTGTTTGAAATCATTTTTGTAACTATTGAAAGAATCATCTTCAAAAGATATTTGAACTGAGCCAAGGTATTTCTAAAGATTTCACAGATTTCACTATTTTTCTCAGAAAATTGTACCTGGCTTCTATACAGCATGTTGGTTGCTTTACGTGATTTCTTGCTGCTCAGTTATTCTTTACTTTTATTACTCACTAAGTTGGAGTACTCACTTTACTCCCTGCACCTCGCGTGCAGATGCAGGTATTTGTTTACCCGGTAGCGGGTTTTGAGTTGGTTGAAGATTTTGCTATCGTAGGTGAGCAAGGTGACCGCCAGCATTTGCGGCACCAGATTTCTTCCTTGATTCCTAAATTCTACTCTATATATTACTGGCCTTGTAGTTGTATTTAGACTCTTCTAGATGCTCGTGACTTGTGACACCCCGGTTTGGGCTGTGTTTGGTTGTACTTCCGCTAAGTAATATTATTGAACCATCTTTAAAATTGTTTATCCATGTTTATCTATTTTTGAAAGAGGAAAATAGGGTTGGTTGGTTGGCCTTGTCTTCATGAGAGGCGCCATCATGACCGGAGCGGGGTATGGGTCATGACAAGTTGGTATCAGAGCCTAGGTTACTAGGTCTCACGAGTCATGAGTAGGTTTAGTAGAGTCTCACGGATCGGTACGGAGAAGTCTGTATTTATCCTTGAGAGGCTGCAGAACCTTTAGGAAAACTACACATTCTTGAAATTCTTATCGTGCGACCTTGATTAAGCTTAAAAGGGAACTCTTGAAATTCCTTCCACGCATTTGTATGCGCACATTAGCGCTCAGTATCAGATGTGCCTTGATGGATTGTAATTCCCCGATCAAGGGGCGAGATATAATCTCCGTTAGTTTATGGTTAGCCAGTATGAAGGACTTGAGGTCGGGTCCTTGCCTTTGGTTTGAGAACCGAGGTGATGATTGTGTGAGCAAGTGTTTTGAACTTATATGTACGGTATTGTCCCTGTTAGCCGGAATGGCGGTTGGATATCCATGTGATGAGTATGTTAGTACTGCGAGATGTATCTATATGACTTGGTAGTGACGAAGAAGTCTGCTGGGTAATAGATGAACTGTTAAGTGTTCGATTCCTATTGTGATTTGATGTGTAGCCCGAGTTATGGGCGCGTGAAGAATATTTTTGTGTCTCCTAGTTGGGGAGGGAAGTGCATTACATGTGGCGGTATGAGTTCAGACCTAGGAAGACTAAATGACTGTGCAATGTGTATGACGGTGGAAGGTATGCTGAAATACTAAATTGAGGCGAAGCAGGTGGGTTATCTCCTGCAGAGTGTTCTTAAGTGGTATGATCCCTAGGTGTACCTTAGAAGATTTCCTGTGTAATTGAGGGGTACGTGTTGCAATTTGAAAATTTGGGTCGCTTAAGAGACGTGACTCAACTGATGTGGGGATGAATGCGAGATTTTGCAGAGGATTACAGTACTAGATGATCTGTGTTTTCACAAACTTGTAAATGATTTGAGTTTAATCTCACTATGGTATTGTGGAATCATTAGATTAAAAGTGTTATGGGTTATTGAGTGTGTCCTGATATATGGCTTCAAGCCAAGTTGGGGAGGTTGTTGTTGATTAGCTGATTGCACGATTATGTGTTATGTTGGTTCCGGTTTGAGGCATGGTGGTGAATCAGTTCTGGTCGTGGAAATTGAGCCGAGGATGGCATGAGTGAAGCAAAATTGTGACAGAGGTCATATTATGCTTTATAGAGTATGAGAATCACGGAATGTCTAGAGTGTTATTGGCAAATGATGTTCGGCGTATAGAGTAGGGAATTGCGTGGTTGTGTTGGGATAAAGATATCATTTTGCGGTATCGGAGTGCCAATGAGGCACGGGTTGTTCTGTCCGTCAGGTCAGGTGATTTGCGATAATGACTTTCGAAAATGGTTCTCATGTGTTCAAGAGTCTACAAGGAACAATCAGATATCTTAAAGTTGCATGTGTGGTTAGAAACTATGTTTTCATTGAAAGAGGTTCAGATTTGTGGTATTTCTATGTTAATTATGGGATTCTATGCACCAGTATCACGAGAGTAAAGGTAACGGATTTAGATTCATAGGAAGTTCTTCAGAGTTAAGTGCTGTGGAATGTGGTGCTTTTGGGAATGTTCGAGAGAGAGTATTCAGCGGCTTATGGGTTTCAGATAGTATGGTTCATGCTTGGTTCTCGCGTGGTAAGCCTGGGTTGAGGAATTGTGGTACTACAGTAAGGGAGAAATATCAAGTTGATGATGAATCGGAAGGGAAATTAGATAGACGGAATAGCTTGATAGTGGACCGAATCGGTATGGTAAGGATGTGATTAATTCTTTGTGTGTGTTCGAGGCAATGAGTTCGTACGGGTATTGTGCAACAAAGCTCTTGAGTTCTGACAACTTGCTTAGCTCGATTTGGATAGAAGGATTTAGTCCTGGTAATTTAGCTTGTGCAAATGTAATTGGGAGAGAACTCTTGTTGGGTTTTAGTGTGGTTTGGAGATGTATATTTTCTATGGACATGCGGAGCATGGGGTGCATAATGATTTTCTTCTAGGTAGGACCAATGGAGAGTTCTTGACTAGTTGAGTACGTAGATGTTTATGGTTAGAAGGGAGATGGAGTTTTCATGTTATCCTAGGGTGGTATAGTATATACGGTATGTTGTGGAGGATTAAGATTCGTGTGTGTAAGGTTACGGTTCAATTCTGAATGAAGAGTCATTAAATTCTTAAGCAACGGGCAGTTTTAGGTGATTAGAGAATCGAGCTTCGGATGATTAGGGTGAATGATCTTCAGATGAATAAGGAAATGGTATTGCTAATCATAGTGATTTGACGAGGGTATATGTTTCAGAAAAAGGGCAATGTGATTAAGTTGATGGCACTTATATGGAGTTGGAGACTGGGAGTTCTCAGTAACAGACTATGTTGTGGTTGTGGATTGTGTGTATTGGTACTGTTTAGCGTCTATTGGGAATTGGAGGCCCCAGTGGATCTTTCTTTGCTTGGAATGTTAGATTTTGGATATAATGTTGGGGTGTGGACTGGCTGTCTCAGTGTTGGGTTATTCTAGACTATTGCGCTATGGGTTATGCCGGAAAATGCCACGAGTTGAGTGGCGAGGTTCATCTGATTATGTTCTAACAGAGTGGCTTGTATTCCAAGGACCAACAGAGGGCTGGGGAGGACTGCTTTTCTTAATTGGGCCTTCGTGATGGATGTCAGTGCAAAGGTTTCTACCATTGATTCAGTTCCGGTGTTGAGGGACTTTTCGGATGTGTTTCTTGTGGCCGGGAATGTCGTCGGGCGAGGTTGTGGATTTTGATATTGATTTGGTGCTGGGCACCGTATCATACGGCTCCGGCAGGAGTTGTACTAGTGGAAGGAGCAGCTTCAGGCTCCTTGGTAAAGAGTTTGTTAGCAGGCTGACGTGGCTACGTATTCAGCTTGAGTTGCTTTTCGGTGTTGTGAGACGTTATGATTTATTGGGTATGGCACATGTGGTGCGGTGCTATTGGGGATTCATAGGGAAAGTCGAGCGGGAAGAGCAATTGGGTGTTGCTCGGTAAATGGAGTGTTGGTTATGACCTATCGGGTTGCGTGTTGTATGTTATCTGTTTCACCGTGGGTGTAATGAATTGCTTGGGTTCCACACATCAATTATGCGTGGCTTTCGATTTTTAGCATAGTGACTTGAGGTGTTTCATGTGTAACCGTGCTTGGAGAGGATCGCGCATTGTGGCAAGGCCACGCGGAGATATGACCTTTCGGGGTAGATTCAGGTGTTCTATTTCTATGATGTGAGACGGGATCTCAGCCTTGTGTTGTGATGGTACTGATGAGCTTGAGGTACAACTCTTTCGTTTGAGTCATTTTTCATGATTTGAGTACGTTTAGACCGTTTCTTATTGATGCGCGTAATATGCAAGTTGTGGCTTAGGCCTGTATTGAGGTGTCATATCACCGGAGTGGTGTGTTGGATTCGAGGTGATCGTTGGGGTCACTAATGAATATGAACGGATTTGATTTAAGATTGTTGGAAGGATAATATCGAGGTTCGGCTCGGAATCTGCTGTGGTATTAGTCAAAAGAGAAGTGGCTTCATGAATGGTTGATCTGAGAAATGGTTACGGTTTATTGCGTGTTTCATTTATCGTTGGCAGTATATGAAAGTGTTGGAATAAGACATCAGTTGATAAGAGATTTTCTACCAATATTCGAGTGTTGTGGGCAACTGCTATGGATTGAAGTTATCGTTTCGAGTATTTGGGTTATATAGTATATCATATGATTGCACCTGAGGTTGCAGGTATGGGTTATTACAGCTGGTTCAGCTTATTCTGAGTATAGATGTGAGGTCCTCATCTTATATGTGATTTCGGAAAGTACAATGTGGTTCTATGGTTTGTGGACTATATGATCGTTAAATTTCAGCTATGTTATGTTATCGGACCTACACGAGATAGGGTGACGTGGGATCACCCCCGGGTATATGCTTGGTAAGGTCATCCAGCTATTGGTTGACTTATATGACAACTCTGGGTACGCTAGAGGATGAGCATTTATTTAAGTTGGGGAGGATGTGACGACCCAAACCATCGTCTCATGAGTTACCGCTTTGTTTCCCCCCCATTTTATGCTTCTTCATGTTTCATTATCAGTATTTGGTGTGTTAGAGTTGATTTGGATTGGTTCTGGTAGAAGATGAGACACTTAGTCTCTTTAAGGAAGACTTGGTTTGGAAAGTCAACCAGAGGTTGACTTATGAGTTATAGGGCTCGGATGTGATTTTTGGTGATTCGGTTATCTTCGGTGGATGATTTGTGACTTAGGGGTGTGATCGGAATGGATTTTGGAGGCCCGATGTAGAATTATGCTTGAATGGGCGAAGTTAGTATTTCGGCGAATTCTGGTTGATAGGTGAGATTTTGATCCGAGGGTCGGAATGGAATTTCGAGAGTTTCAGTAGCTTCTTTAGGTGATTTGGGATGTGTGTGCAAAATTTCAGGTGATTCAGAGGCGGTTTGGTTGGGTTTTTGATCGAATGCGAGTTTCGGAAGAATTTGAGGAACTTAGGCTTGGATTTGATGTAATTTGATGGTTTTAGTGTTAATCGTGGTGTTTTGATGATTGGAGCAATTTTGAATAAGGTATTGGATCATGTTTGTGTTTTTGGTTGAGGTCCAGGGGGCCTCGGGGTGAGATCGGATGGTTAAACAGAGAGTTTTGGAATTTTTGCATGTTAAAGGTCTGCTGGTATCTGGTGTTTTCGCACATGCGGTTATGGGACCACAGGTGCGGTCACGCAGAAGCGAAGGGAGGATCGCAGAAGCAAGATTTTGTCGGGGCCACTGTTTCCGCAGAAGCGGGGTTAGTAGCCGCAGATGCGGGATTTTGCGTCGCAGAAGTGGGTCTTCGATTTTTGGGATTTTCCGCAGACGCGACATTTTGATCGCAGATGCGGTAATGTCTGGGCAGAATGAGTTTTTAATGATATTTCATCCGCGAGTCTAAGTTATTTTCCTCTATCGTTGAACATCTTGAGAGCTTTTTGGGAGCAATTGAAGAGGGTTTCGACTGGGATTGACTGGAGGTAAGTTTTATGAGTTAAAAACATGATTATTATATAAAATTAACGTAGGAATTCATGGAAATTAAGCCTAAAATTGATGAACTAGGACTTGAGTTTTTTATACTTCAAATTGGAATTTGATGGGTCATTTGTGCTCGGATTTGAGAGTTCTTGGTATGTATGAACTCGTGGGGTAGTGCACTATTGGGGATTGTGACTTGATCCATCCCGATTGATGATTTTACCGGGTATTTGACTGTAACATACTTGTTATTATCATGATTTGGGCTGATTGCCATATTTGGGCTGATTGCCAATTATTTGAACCCCTTCGGGGATTTTTATCACTCTTTCCTCACTATTTGATATACTACTTGAACTCAGTCCTGTTGATTATATTATTTTTGCAAACTCAACTGTTTTAATTGATTTTTGAGACTTTACTGATATTTCACCGTTGTCTGGGCTGAGAACTATTAGTTTATTGATGCCCGAGAGGCTTATGATACTTTCTGGACTGAGTGAGGCTTTTAGGCCTTGAGCGTGAGGTGAGGAGGCTTTCAAGCCTCGAGTGTGATGTGAGAAGGCTTTCTGACCTTGTTTATATGCCACGAGGTGGCTTGATATTGTGCTTGGGCCGTAAGGGTCCCCTCCCGGAGTCTGTATACCTCCAGTGAGCGCGGGTACCCATGTGATTTGAGAGTGAGACCGAGGGGCTGATGTTGTACTGTGTGACTGATACTGAGCCCGAGGGGCTGATATTGTTCTGAGTGATCTGATACTGTGCCCGAGGGGCTGATAGTGTTCTGAGCGATTGATATTGAGCCCGAGGGGCTGGTACTGTTTTGACATGTGCCCGAGGGGCGTACTTTTATGTGCTCATCTTACATATTTATTTGTCTTTTTACCTATTATACTGTGGTAATTATGCCTGAGGGGCGGATTTTCTGTTCTTATCAGCACTAATTGTTTGAAATCATTTTTGTAACTATTGAAAGAATCGTCTTCAAAAGAGATTTGAACTGAGCCAAGGTATTTCTAAAGATTTTACAGATTTCACTGTTTTTCTCAGAAAATTGTACCCGGCTTCTATACAGCATGTTGGTTGCTTTACGTGATTTCTTGCTGCTCAGTTATTACTTACTTTTATTACTGACTGAGTTGGAGTACTCACTTTACTCCCTACCCCTCGCGTGCAGATGCAGGTATTTATTTACCCGGTAGCGGGTTTTGAGCTGGTTGAAAATTTTGTTATCGTAGCTGAGCAAGGTGACCGCCAGCGTTCGCGGCACCAGATTTCTTCCTTGATTCCTAAATTTTACTCTGTATATTACTGGCCTTGTAGTTGTATTTAGACTCTTCTAGATGCTCGTGACTTGTGACACCCCAGTTTGGGCTGTGTTTGGTCTTACTTCCGCTAAGTAATATTATTGAACTATCTTTAAAATTGTTTATCCGTGTTTATCTATTTTTGAAAGAGGCAAATAGGGTTGGTTGGCTGGCCTTGTCTTCACGAGAGGCGCCATCACGACCGGAGCGGGATTTGGGTCGTGACATCCAGTTAGCATCGCTGTATCCTTTTAGTACATTGGGAAATCCACTATATTTAATACCATAGTTCATGGTACCTCTCAAAAATTTCATTACTCTTACTATTGCATTCCAATGATCATTACTCGGATTTTGAGTATATCTACTCAATCTACACACAACATGTGCAATATTAGGTCTATTAAAATTCATCAAATGCATTAGACTACCAATAACTTAAGCATATTTATTTTGTTCTACAACAACTCCATTATTCTTTTTTAATTGGCTACTGGCATCATAAGGAGTGCTTACAGGTATCACATTAGAAGTATCAATTTTTTTAAGAATTATTTCAACATAATGTTCTTGAGTCAACATCAAACTATTGCCATCTTTTATAATTTTCATACCTAAAATAACACTAACTTCTCCCATGTCTTTCATCTCAAATTAGAAGACAAGAAAAATTTTATTTTATGTACCAAATCAAGACTAGAATTAAAAATAAGCATGTCCTCCACATAAAGGCAAATAATAACACATGTACCATTTACACATTTTGTATAAACACATTTATCTACTTCAATTGATGAAAAATCATCATTAATCAATACTTGATCAAATTTTTCATGCCACTGTTTAGGTACTTGCTTTAGACCATATAAAGATTTTAGCAATTTACATATTTTATTTTCTTGGCCAGACACTATACAACCCTCAGGCTGCTTCATGTAAATTTCCTCTTCCAAATCACCATTTAAAAATGCAGTTTTAACATTCATTTGGCTAATAAAAAGTTTATAAATAGAAGCCAAGGCAAGTAAAACACGAATCGAGGAAATTCTAGTTACTGGAGCATAAGTATCAAAATAATTAATATTTAATTTTTGGGTAAAACCTTTTGCAACAAGTCTAACTTTGTATTATCAATGAAACCATCCGGATTGAGTTTTGTGATGACCCGACCCGCCGTCCCGTGAGTTACCGCCCCATTCTTCCCATTTTCTATTTCTACATGCTTCATTATTCGTGTCATATGTGATCGAGTTGATTTGGAGTGATTTTGACAAAAAATGAGACACTTAGTGTCTTTTAAGAAGACTTAAGTTAGAAAAGTCAACCGAACATTGGCTTATGTGTTAGAGGGATCGGATTTGAATTCCGAAGATTCGGTTAGCTTCAGGGGATGATTTGTGACATAGGAGTGTGATCGGAAGTAATTTTGGAGGTCCGGTGTAGAATTAGGCTTGAATTGGCGAAGTTAGTATTTTGGCGAATTCCGGTTGATAGGTGAGATTTTGAT
>MU726054.1:24560-46586 GCA_026770625.1 Nicotiana glauca
TGATTCTGGATTTAGATTGGTTTTTTGAGTTGTTTTAAGAGTTAATCTGCTGGTGAAACTTGTTACTGCGACTGACCTATCCTTCTTCTTATTTCCTTTCAAATCCAGGTACACAACTTTGTCCTTGATGGTTGTGCACTGAAGAATGAATTTATGTGATAATTGAAGCATGAAATTTGATTTAGATTCAAGTTTCTTCTTATGTATTCAAGCATTAGTTTGATTTATGCAAACCTTCGATTGATATTATATTCATTGGACTATAATTGAGTGATTTGGACTGTTATTTGGACCTTCAATTTGTAGTAATAGATTAAATGCTATAATTGTACAATCATGGAAATTTAAATAGTTTGAAGCATTTTACAAATCGTATTCAATGAGCTTTGAGCTATAGTTGTAAAATCCATGTCAATGTATTCGTTAACTTGAGCATTGTTCGAATGCCAATTAAACTAAGCATTAACACGTGAGTTATTGTTAATTTAGTTTGTTAGTTTAGACATTCAAAATTGAAAATGAGTTCAAATTTGTGATATGGTGCAGTTTGTGGTTAAAATTTGGGTAAACAATAAACTCGGTTATCTCACATACATAATTCAATCAATCTGGTTTAGGAATTGAAATTCAAAGTGATTAGAGTTTAATTAATTAGAATAAACATGCCTATTTCCTGTGTTGATTCAATGATCAGCCTGATTGCATTGAGTTTGGGCTTGACAACATTAATAGGCAGCCCATGGCTGGTTTGGTTGAGTATACGTTAGGACTTGGGCCCAGGTTTGTGTTTGGCCTACCTTTTGCACTACCTGGGTACTGATCTCGGGAGGGCCATTTAGCGAATTTCATGGTCTTCCCCAAATACAATAAATGCATAGTTGCTTTAGGCGCATATGTTAATAATATTACCTTCCTAAATACGGGTGCACATTTATGTTACCCAAATCCAAATCTCAATGAAGTTGAAATGTGTTAAAATCCACGGGTGCACTGGTGCGACGTGGTTCGAGATACATTTTTATGACATTGTAATTCTTATTAAAAATAAATATACCATAAAAACGGATTGTTAATAAAAGACACAAAGGCTAGAACATGTTTTGAAATCAGATAAAATCAAATACAATAGTTGAGCGACCGTGCTAGAACCACGGAATCTGGGAATTCCTAACACCTTCTCTCGGGTTAACAGAATTCCTTATTTGGATTTTTGGTTCGCGGACTGTTAATAGAGTCAATATTTTTCTTGGCTCGGGATCCAACCGGTGACTTGGGACACCATTAATCTCCCAAGTGGGGACTCTGAATATTAATAACAAATCCCGTTCCTATTGTCCTTTAAGTGGAAAAACTCCTTTATGCCCTCACAGGTGTATTAAACGTAAAAAGGAGGTGTGACAGCTCTAGCGACTCTGCTGGGGAAAAGAACCCAGAACATTTTGTTCAGGGTTCAGAATTCGAGCTTAGATAAATTGTGGTATTTGGTTATATCTGATTTTCCTACATGTTTCATGCTTAATGTGATAAATATTTACCGCTTTGATATTATCTGAACTATATATAAATTGTGCCGAAACCCTTCTCTTCTCACCTCTGGGGATGTGCTTACCTGTTGAGACTCTCAATTCTGTTAGTGTCAATACCTTGAAATAAGAAAGAGGCCTGACAAGTTACTAAGCCGGATGACCTTTTGGTTACCGGTACGTTGCCCCCTCCTCGACTCGAGTTGTCCACTCGGGTACACAGTCTAGAACACATACCCAGGTTTTCAACCTAGAATAACTTGACGTCATGTCGGATCCCTAGTAGGAGCGCTTATTTGCATCACGTCCATATGACTTAGGGGACTCAACACAGGGGTTGGGTTCGTCTAGGACAGGTAACCGGATATGAAACGACCACCATGATGCATTTTACCTGTTGCATTTATTTGTCTCGGGCTCGCATGCTGACCGATTTTTGAACATAGAAAATTTTGTGAAATTGAGAAAAAGAGGAAAAAAAAAAGAAATAGCAGTGTAAAGAATTAATTGTTTAGTTTTAGAAAAACCGATGCCCAAATACTGTCGAAACTCTACCAAATTTTTGAAAAAATAAAAATTGAGATGTTTTGAAAAAATAGGTTATTTTATTTTGTTGAAGATGAAAAAGAAAAAAAAAGAGCGTTATTTTGTCTTCTTTTCGAAAACAGAAAAGGAAAATACTTTTTCTTTCCATAAAAAATGAAAATGAAAAAGAGTCTTGCTTTTGAAAGTAGTTTTGTTAGGAAATGCCAAAATTAAAAATGAAAAAAAAGTCTTGCTTTTGCTTATGAAATGCCAAAAATGAAAATGAAAAAAAAGGAGTCTAGTTTTAAAGTAGTTCGTTAATTTGTCCGAACTACGCTTGTTTGATTCTCACCGGATATGAGATACGCAGTCAACCCTCATCGGGTCCAACCACCCCTTTTGCAAAAATAGCAAAAAATACCAAAATTTTAATCTTAATCCAATAATTCGGGTGACGCCATTCTTGTTGAAAAATAAGCTGAATATCCCCAAAAGGGCGTCGGAAGGCTGTTTTTACAAGAACAACCACCTTGAGTCATTTTAAAACGGTTTGCGAGCACAGCCTTAAAATCTCCCTTTCGGAAGTGCTGAAAGGCCGTAATGTGTAAAACTGAGTCTTCGTTTTCGTAAAGAAAAAGAAAAATCAAACTTTGCAAAAATAGCCACTTAGTTTTTTTTCTTTAAATAGTCATAGTTGACATTGGAGTCTTCTCAGCCTTGCGCAAGCCTGCGGCGATGCCGAGTGAGGCCTCGCTGGCTCCAGGATGTGAAGCTTTGATGTGCTTATGATCTAGTTTTTATCATCGAGTCTGTATTTTGTTACTTCGAGTGTTCTTTTGTAGTCTCCCTTTAAGAAAAATAAAATTTGAAAATCCCAAAAATATCCCTTTATTTTTGCGTTTAAGTTGTAAGAACTACGCTTGGTCTGATTCATGCGGGGTCATGATATGTAGGCAATTCACGTAGGATTCGACCATAAACAAAAGAAAAAGAAGAAAAAAGAAGGGGAAAAAGAGGAAAAACCACAAAAAGGCAAAAAGAAAAGAAAAAAAAAAGAAAGGAAAAACTACAAAAGGGCAAAAAGAAAAGAAAATAGCGGAAAAACAAGAAAGAAAGAAAAGAAAAAATCAAGAAAGGAAGAAAATAGGAACAAGAGAAGACAAAGGCAAGAGTGAAAAGAAGAAAAAAAATAGAAGAAAAACAAAGGAAGAGAAAGTTTGCAATTGGAAATAAGGAAAAGCCGGGATGACACATGCGCCCGATCAAAAACCGTTGCCAATAAGTTAAATTCCCTAACGCTAACGTGATGTTTCTTTTTTGTCGTGTCATTTCAGAAAGGTGGTTGGTTTGTGGTTTTAGAGTGGGAACTCGTTTTTACAACACAAGGACAAAAGGCAGCTGGCATTCTGGCAACTCATCCATATAATACTCGCTCCAAAGATATGTCGAAAATGGTTAGCCAAGAGATCGAAGCAACTATTGTTGACCCAGCCATGGAGGAAGAAATATTGGATGTCAATGCTATGAAAGAGGAAATGTACAAACTGAAACAACAAATGGCCGAGATGTACCAGGCCTGGGCAAAAGGACATCCCCTGCCAATTTATCCTGCCAATCCTGCCTATGTCCCGCCATCAGTTCAATCCCAAGATCCTCCCACCGTGAACTCTTCCCCCGCCTATCATACTTACCAGCCATACTATGCAATCACTTCTCAAACACCACCACCTCCACCACAAAAACAGACCCCGTGTCCTCCACCACCAGTTGCTCCTGTGTACATGGCTCCTCCACCCTCTATGTTACACAAATCTTCAAGTGAACCCTTGTTTCACGCTCAGGAAAACCACTATTATCCGCCTGAGCCTACTTTCAAACCTCATGAGCCATACCCTTATACTCCTCTTATTTATATATCAGCTGAAGAAGAAAAGCCTCCTAAGAACCCCGAACAGGAGGAAATGATACGCAAAGTAAAAAGCTTGGAACAGTCATTCCGGAATATGCAAGGTCTAGGAGGGCAAATTAGTGTTGCTTATAAGGACATGTGTTTGTTTCCAGAAGTCCAACTGCCCGCGGGTTTCAAATTACCGAAGTTTGATATTTATGATGGACATGGCGATCCTGTAGCTCATTTTAGAGGGTTTTGTAGTAAGATGAGAGGTGCTGGAGGAAAAGATGAATTGTTAATGGCGTATTTCAGCCAAAGTCTCAGTGGATCGGTTTTAGAATGGTATACGAGGCAAGATCATACCCGATGGTACACATAGGATGACTTAGCCCAAGCATTTGGAAACCACTTTCAGTATAATCTGGAGATTGTCCCCGATCGTCTCTCTTTGACCAAGATTGAAAAGAAACCTAGAGAAAGTTTTAGAGAATATGGATTTTGATGGAGGGAACAAGCCGCAAGGGTCGATCCTCCGATGAAAGAGGGTGAGATGGTGGATTATTTTCTACAGGCTTTGGAGCCCACTTATTACGGGCATCTAGTGTCAGCGGTGGGGAAAACTTTCAATGAAGTTGTAAAGATGGGAAGCATGGTAGAAGAGGGTTTGAAGTCCAACAAGATTATGAGTTACTCTGCAATAAAAGCGACTACCCAAGCCATCCAGACTGGCACTGGAGGGGTTTTGGGAAAGAAAAAGAAGGAAGAAGTTGCCGTGGTGGATTCAAGAGCATAGTCCAGGGGTCCTTCACCATATTATCACCAACCCCGTCCACATCACCAAACATACCCACGTACACCATATGGCCCACCACAGCACTACTATCCACCCCCCGTTCCCCACTTCTCAGTTCACCACGCCCAAACTTATCCTCAACCTCAAGCACCCTGGCGTGCATCCACTCCCCAAAATACTTATCATACCCAAAATGCATACCCACCTCCCAGAACCTACAGAAATCCTGGTGGAACCGGTTTTCGACCAAAACCTGCTGCTAAGAATAACAGACTGCAAAAGAAGAAGACTTTCACTCCACTAGGACAATCTTATACCAGCCTATTCCATAGGTTGGGCCAGCTTGGAATGTTAAACCCTATTGAACCAAAAATACCAAACCCTCCCCCCAGGAACTTGGACCATTCAGTCAATTGTGACTATTGCTCAGGAGCACCAGGACATGATATGGAGAAATGTTGGCATCTGAAAATTGCCATTCAAGAACTTATTGATACCAGGAGAATAGAAGTACAAGCTCCAGAAACTCCCAATATCACGCAGAATCCATTACCGACTCATCATGAGACTCACATGATTGAGTTAGTGCAGAAGGGAGAATACAAGAAGCCATCGCAAGTTGTGATGACGATTAAGGCAAGTGAAAATAAAGCAAATGAGAAATTGACTGTTGGAAAGGCATTAGCCGTCGTAGAATAGACAGTCAGTGAACCAGGGATGATAATGAAACCAGAACATGTTAAAGTGACAATACCAGGAGCAGTTGTTAAGCATGTGTTGGTTGTAAAGGGCGCCCGTGCAGAATCGATTATCATCAAACCGGCAATTCAGTTGCCAGTGTTTAATGAAAAAGCTATCCCATGGAATTATGACAGAGTGAGTGTGATGTACAGAGGAAAAGAAGTCAAACAAGAAGTGTGCGAAGAACATGGGTTGACTAGATCAGGGAGGTGCTTTGCCCCTGAAGAATTAAGGAAAGTTAAACCAGCTAGAGATAATCCGTCACCAGTGAAAAGAGTTGTTACTGAAGAGGAAGCTAAAGAGTTTTTGAAAAAGATGAAAGCACAAGACTTCTCAATTGTGGAACAATTAAGAAAAACCTCAGTGCAGATCTCATTATTGTCTGTACTGATCTATTCAGATGAACATCGCCGGGCGCTGATGGAGATTCTAAATGAAACCCATGTGCCAGATAAGATTACTGTGAATCATCTTGAGAAGATTGCAGATAAAATTTTTGAGGTTAACAGGGTAACATTTTCTGACGACGAATTGCCATTGGAAGGAACCGAGCATAATAGAGCCATGTACCACACAGTGAAGTGCGAAGATTCCGTGGCGACTCGGGTGTTAATTGATAATGGATCTAGTGCCAGCATTTGCCCTCTATCCACTCTTGAAAAGTTGAAGGTCAACAATGAAAGAATTCATAAGAATAGTATCTGTGTACATGGATTTGACAGCGGAGGGAAGAATACAGTGGGAGATATTGTGTTGGAGCTTACAATAAGACCTGTGGAATTCACGATGGAGTTCCAAGTGCTTGATGTTGTTGTGTCTTACAATCTTTTATTGGGTCAACCATGGATCCACGCCGCAAAGGAAGTGCCGTCTACTCTGCATCAAATTGTCAAATTTGAATGGTATCGGCAGGAGATCGTGGTCCATGGGGATTACAATTCTTGCAATGCTATTACACCCTTCGAGGAAGTTGAAGATGATAAAGGCCCGTGGGGGTACCAAGTTTTAGACACCATGCCAATTGCTAAAATCCAGGAAGAGGAGTGTGTTCCTATGACCAAGGTAGCTACACATCTGTCATGGTAGCAACGGAGATGATAAGGAATGGATTTTTGCCCAGAAAAGGGCTTGGGTGCTTCACTTCACGGCATCATACAGTCAGTGTCTCTTCCTAGTAATCTTGATACTTTCGGGTTAGGTTTCAAACCCACTGCTGCTGATATAAGGAGAGCCAAAAAGATGAAGAAGAGAGTGTGTAGCCTTCCAAAACCCATCCCTCGCCTTTCCCGTTCTTTTGTCCGGTCTGGTACCAAAAGGCACCCAGCAACAGTGATGCCCAATTCTGTGGTGATAGAAACTGACAAGGAGATGATCGAAAGGTTGTTCGATGAAGTGAATATGATGGAAGGAGGCGAAGGTCCGAGTAAAATTGATGTGCAGTTCATGGGATCTCAGGCCAAGCTTAATAACTGGAAAGCTACTCCTCTTCCAACTCGGAAGGAGTCATGGTAGTTAGTTTTTGATTTTCTTTTAATTATTAAATCTGGATTATTTCCAAGGTTGTAATTTGGATTTCTATGTTCCGTCCATTTGGATGAGTTAAACCTTGTTATCTTTTAATTTGAATGAAATGCAATTTCTCTCTCTCTTCATTCCTGATAGCCTTATTTTTGCCTTTCTTTTCTCTTTCTTATACAGTCCATTTTATGCTGGTTTCAATGATGTGTCATGCATGAGGAATTCCCGGCCCATTCTTGATAACTAATGTGAAATAGTAATACAAGAAATTGAATGTGATGATGAGGTGGAGTATGATGACGAGGAAGCCTTGGAAGAATTAAGTCAATTTGAGGAAAAACCCAAACCTAACCTTAATGACACCGAGGCAATCAATCTAGGGGATCAGGAAAATGTTCGGGAAACAAAAATAATTGTCCATTTGGAAGCCTAGCTCAGGGAAGAGATGCTCAAGTTGTTGTTTGAATACAAAGATATCTTTGCATGGTCATACGATGATATGCCGGGTTTAAGTACCGATCTGGTGGTTCACAAGTTGCCCACTTATTCAAAATTCCCTCCTGTCAAGCAGAAGCTAAGAAAATTTAAGATAGATATTTGCGTGAAAATCAAAGAAGAAGTCAACAAGCAGTTTGAGGCGAAGGTCATACGGGTTACCCGATATCCCACCTGGTTAGCCAATGCCGTGCCTGTGCCAAAGAAAGATGGAAAGACGAGAGTGTGTGTTTACTATCGTGATCTCAATAAGGCAAGTCCAAAAGACAACTTCCCATTGCCAAATAACCATATATTGATTGACAATTGTGCCAAACATGAGATTGGTTCTTTCGTGGATTGTTATGCGGGCTATCATTAGATTTTGATGGATGAGGAAGATGCTGAAAAGATGGCATTCATCACGCCTTTGGGGACATACTATTATTGGGTCATGCCATTTGGGTTGAAAAATGCAAAAGCAACATACATGATGTAAATGACCACCATGTTCCATGATATGATACATCGGGAAATTGAAGTTTATGTGGATGATGTAATTATAAAGTCGAGAAAGCAGTGTGATCATGTTAAAGACCTGAGGATGTTTTTCCAAAGACTTCGCAGGTATAATCTCAAACTCAATCCAGCAAAGTGTGTGTTCGGAGTCCCATCAGGGAAGTTGTTGGGGTTTGTGGTAAGCCGACATGGTATTCAATTAGACCCATCCAAAATTAAAGCCATTCAGGAATTACCACCGCCAAAGAGCAAGAAAGAAGTAATGAGTTTGCTCGGCAGGTTGAATTATATCAGTAGGTTCATTGCTTAGCTTACAATGACTTATGAGCCTATTTTTAAGCTGCTAAAGAAAGGTGTTGCGGTAAAATGGACAGATGAATGTTAGGCAGCATTGACAAAATTAAGGGGTATTTGGCTAGTCCACATATGTTGGTTCCACCAGAACCGGGAAGACCCTTGATCCTTTATATGACGGTGTTGGATAATTCTTTTGGTTGTGTACTGGGGCAGCATGTTGTTACATGAAGGAAAAAGCAGGCAATTTACTACCTCAGCAAGAAGTTCATATCTTATGAGGTAAAATACACTCAACTGGAGAGGACGTGCTGTGCTTTGACCTGGATAGTGCAGAAGTTGAAACATTACTTGTCAACATATACCACTTATCTCATCTCAAGATTGGATCCGTTGAAGTACATTTTTCAGAAGCCCATGCCCACAGGGAGGCTTGCTAAGTGGCAAATCCTTCTCAGAGAATTTGATATTGTCTATGTGACCCGTACTGTGATGAAAGCACAAGCAGTGGCTGATCACCAAATAGAGAATCCAGTTGATGATGAATAAGAACCATTGAAAACATATTTTTTTGATAAAGAGGCAATGCATATTGAGGAATAGGAACAATATGAAAAACCTGGGTGGAAGTTGTTCTTTGATGGGGCTGCCAATTACAAAGGAGTTAGGATAGGAGCGGTACTTATTTCAGAAATAGGGCAACATTACACTGTTACAGCTCAGCTTCGCTTTTATTGCACCAATAACGTGGCTGAATATGAGGCATGTATTTTGGGATTGAGGATGGCTGTAGACATGGGTGTCCAAGAGATCTTGGTCATGGGTGACTCGGATCTTTTGGTGCAACAAATTCAGGGAGAATGGGAGACACGAGACTTAAAACTCATACCGTACCTGCGGTGTTTGCATGAACCGTGTCAGCGATTTTAGTCAATAGATTTCAGGCACATTCCAAGGATTCATAATGAAGTTGCTGACGCTTTGGCTACTTTGGCGTCAATGTTACATCATCTAGATAAAGCTTATATGGACCCGTTGCATATTCAGGTCCGATATCAGCATGCCTATTGTAATACGGTGGAAGAAGAGCTTGATGGTGAGCCATGGTTTCATGAAATCAAAGAATATCTCAGAATGGGAGTATATCCGGCACAAGCCACAGGGGATCAAAAGAGACTTATTAGATGCTTGGAAAGCAGATTTTTCTTCAGTGGAGGAATTTTGTACAAAAGAACTCCAGATCTTGGTTTATTGAGATGCATGGATGCTAAACAGGCTACAACTATCATGACCGAGGTACATACGGGAGTTTGTGGACCTCACATGAGTGGGTATGTGTTGGCAAAGAAGATTCTCTGAGCAGGTTATTATTGGCTTACTATGGAATGGGATTGTATCAGTTTTGTGCGCAAGTGTCATCAATGCCAAATACATGGAGATTTGATCCATTCTCCACCATCTGAGTTGCATACAACATCGGCACCATGGCCCTTCATTGCTTGGGGGATAAATGTCATTGGGCCAATCGAACCAGCAGCATCTAAAGGGTACAGGTTTATTCTGGTAGCCATTGATTACTTCACTAAGTGGGTTGAAGCCAAAACTTTCAAGTCGGTGACCAAGAAGGCAGTGGTTGATTTTTTGCATTCAAATATCATTTGTCGATTCGGAATTCCGAATGTGATTATAATAGACAATGGTGCCAATCTAAATAGCCATCTGATGGCAAAGACATGTCAGAAGTTTAAGATCACGAATTCCACTCCGTATCTTCCTAAGGCAAATGGAGCAGTTGAGGCAACTGATAATAACATTAAGAAAATACTTCGAAAAATGGTAGAAGGATCCAAGCAGTGGCATGAGAAATTACCTTTTGCTTTGCTAGGATATCGTACTACTGTTCGCACTTCAGTAGGGGTGACTCCTTATTCATTGGTGTACGGTACGGAGGAAGTGTACCTGCAGAAGTTGAAATACACTCCCTTCAGATTATTGCGGAGGCAAAAATTGATGATGATGAGTGGGTCAAAGCCCGTTTAGAACAATTGAACTTGATTGATGAAAAGAGATTGGCAACAGTATGTCATGGACAGTTGTATCAACAGAGAATGGCAAGAGCTTATAACAAGAAAGTGCGTCCGCGGAAATTTGAATTAGGACAATTGGTATTGAGGCGTATCTTACCTCATTGGGCCGAAGCAAAAGTAAAGTTCGCTCACAACTAGTAGAGGCCGTTTGTTGTAACACGAGTTTTGTCCAATGGTGCATTGTATCTAATAGATGTGAAAGGGAAATGTGTAGAAATGGCTATCAATTCTGATGCAGTCAAGAGATATTATGTATGATTTATTTATTTTTATGTACCTGATTGTATTTGGCATGTTTTGAGATTGAAATGATGAAGGCATTTTGTTCTGCTATCCAAGAACTTTATCCTTTGTTAGCCTTTTGAGCCTTATTATATTTTCTTTCGTATCCCTCTTTCGGAATCAACAACAAAAATCAAGGATCGAGCGGGGAAATCAGGTGGAGAAACAAGAAAAGAAAAGAAGAAGAAAAAGAGAAGAGAAAAGAAAAAGAAAAGAAAGAAAAGTAAAGAGAAAGAAAAAGAAAAGAGAAAAATAAAAAGAAAAGAAAGAAAAGAAAAGAAAAGAAAAGAAGAAAAGAAAGAAAATAAATGAAAAAGAAAAAGAATGGAAGGAAAGAAACATCGCAACAATGAAGCGATTTTATGGCCTGAACTACGTTTGACTTGATCCCGAAAGGTTGCGTAGGCAGCCTCACTGAGGTTTAGTCACAACAAAAGAAAAATCCAAGAATCCCCAAGAATGAAACTGGTGCAGAAGTTATGGTCGTTGCAGAAGTGTGATTCCGAAAGTTGTAATCTTGAATCCGCATTTGAATTATTTTGAGCCTTTATACCCTTCTTTCTAAACCCATCCAAAAGATATATTACGGTCCAAAGAAACACCTTCTGATCAATTTTAAGAAATGTCAATACAAGCAGGTTAAAGTGATTCATGTTGAAGACAACACTCTGGTACCAGAAGAAAAGAAAATTATAAATGAGAGTGTCTTATTGGTGAAAACCCTTACGGGCACCGTAAGGCAAAATGAGTTTTAGAGATATGAAAATGAGAAAGTTTTATAGGTGAAAACCGTCACGGGCACCGTAAGACGAAGTGAGTTTGAGAAATATAAAAAATGAGAGAGTCTTATTGGTGAAAACCCTCACGGGTACCGTAAGGCGAAAGTAAGTTTTTCAGATGGGCAAATGAAAGAAGTCTGTGGTTGAAAAGTGTTTGAAACATGGCAAAACAAGAGGATTTGGGTTTTGGTGAAAGTCAGCAAATGTGGCAATTGACAGTTGATTGGTTGGACAGACTAGGGTGGTTAATCCAAAATGCATGGCACGATCAATGGAATCAACCTTTCCATTCAGATAAGTCCTATCCTCTTTCTCTTTATTACAACTCATTCGTTTTCAGAGTCTTTCTATCCTCAAAACCTTCAAGGTCATTGCATTTCATTATCTTGAAGTCTGTCTATAAGACATTTCAGTGTCAATTGAAAACAAAAAAAGGATGTTAAGGATAACTACCAGCTTCCCAGTTGTATAGCGTAGCAAGGTTGGGAAATATCAAAGAAATTAAGGCAAAAAGGATAAGTAGAAATCCCATCAGTAGGATAATCCCATAAGTGTGAAGGAGAAACAAACTTTCACAAGAAGGGAACAGAAACACCAAAACAGTAATACGAGGTAAAACATTTGGATCAGAGGGTTTGAAAGTCAGACGGGAAGTCATGGCAAGTCAAAGAAAGTCCAAAGAAGTAAGTCAGAGCAAAGTAGGAAGCGGGAGCATGGCTAAGAAGAATGCCAGCAGTTAACCACCATTTTTATATTAACAAATCTTTCTTTGACTAAAACAAAGGTAGAAAGAATTTTTCTATGTAAGCAGGAGCTCACCTGGATAACGAGGGAATAGTTTTCCAAAGTCAAAAGCAGGAGCCCACCTGGATAACAAGGGAATACCTTTTCAAGCATCGCAAGCAGGAGCCCACCTAAAGAACAAGGGAATTTCTTTTCAAACGCAGCAAGCAGGCACCCACCTGGAAAACAAGGGAAGTACGATCCAAATTTTAGCCTTGAATTTTAATATCTGATAACATGATATACCCAGTCACCATACTGGGGCCTGAAGAACAAGGGAATATCTTTAAAAATTCAGCAAGCAAGAGCCCACCTGAAGAATAAGGGAATACATTTCAAGCACAGCAGTCAGGCACCCACCTGAAGAACAAGGGAAGTGTAATGCAAGTTTTATCTTTCAAAGTTTAATATTTTGGTAACACAACACACCCAATTATCAAACTGGGGCAGAAATTTCTTTGTATTGTATGTTTGTTGTAAGCAGGAGCCCACCAAAAGAATAAAGGAATATCTTTCAAAGTTCAGCAAGCAGGATCCCACCTGAAGAATAAGGGAATATCTTTCAAAGTTCAGCAAGCAGGAACCCACCTGAAGAACAAGGAAATATCTTTCAAAGTTCAGCAAGCAGGAGACCCACCTGGAGAACAAGGGAATACTTTTCAAGCATCGCAGGCAGGAGCCCACCTAAAAATTGGACACATATTTCAAATTATATCAGTCAAGCATTATCAAGAGGAATGGCAAAACAACGCCAAGGCAACAGTAAGAATTCCATTGGAAGAACACAAGATACAAGTTCAAGGCAGCACAAGAGCAAGTTTGAAGGCATAGATAGAATTTCTTGTAACTCAAAAGAGCATAGCATATGCTAGCTTCTTTTTATCTTGACAGGGTGTAATAAGGAGGTCAGCAAGCAGTAACAGCAACAATAGCAGTGAAATCACAGCTCCTGGTAGTCCCAGCTACCAGACACTCATGAACTACACTGACCTGATTCTTGTTTAGCCCGGGATATGTAAGCAACATCTGAAGTAGGGCGCGGTCAACTCTTTCAAAAATGCTTCACACGGAATATGCGAATGGGTAAAAATCCCTCATTTCCGCTCACTTGTCTTTGCACGAAAACACTTCGTGTTTCCGAGCAAAGAGGGGCAGCTGTGAGCACGTGATTTTTGCCATAAGCAAATTATTCCCAAAAATTCAAACAAAATGATTTATTTTTTATTTTTTACAATTTTTGTGTATTTTTGTATCATTTTTTGATAATTTTTGCATTTTTGTGTTAATTGGTTGCATAATAATTCATATTAAAAAATACAAAAAAATATGCATTTGCATTAGAAATTTAATTTTACATTTTAGTATTAAGTAGGTATTAATTCATTTTAGAACAATTTAAAGAAAATCACAAAAAATAGTCTTAGGTCATTTCAAATTGATAATTGTTGCATTTTAATTGATAATTGATTTTAAAAGTTAAATAGTTTAATTAAGTTTTGTTTTAATTTTTACAAAATCAAACAAAAAACAAAGTAAAAATACAAAATACAAAAAGATGAAAATAAAATACAAGAGTATAAAGAAAATAATTTAAAAGAGTATCTTAATTGGAGACCCACATTTGGTCCATTCTTGAAGAAAAATAACCTAGCCCAGTTGGCCCTTTCCCATTATCCACGCCCAGGCCTAATTCCCCTATACCCGGTCTGCTCTCTATGTCAACAAAACGACGTCGTTTCGCGTCGTTTGATCTCGACCATTAATTCCCCTTGATCCAACCACTCAAGTCCCTCCTTAACATTAGATATAACTATTTGACATAATTAAACTTAAAAAGAATATACTCCTTCTTCATCGTACGTTTGTCCGCCTCTGTTACCACAACCCCACCTGAACCCTACTGCCGGTGAATATTATCTGCGCCAAACCACGCCAAAATCTCATCCTAGAATCACCTTCCTTTCCCCTTTCTAACTCCCACAATAGCTTCCTCCAAACCCCAACCAAATGCCTCAAATTTCCCAAACCCTAATCGCCGCCGGCGAACGCCGGTCACTCCAATCCACCCCAAAATAACACCTTATGTTCCTCTCTTTTCCCTCTTTCCAAATATCCAAGTGGTTTCCTTTAAATTAGGACCAAATAGTTCTAATATCAAATTTAATATTTTCCGGCCAAACCCTAAACCTCCCAAAATACCTTCAAATTCAGGGCATACAATTCCTTAACTTCCCTCATGGTGTTTCGACCATCTTTGATGGTTCAAGCACGGTTGGAGGTCAATTGAATTTCCAGATTTAACAGGCAATCGAGTGGCTAATAATGTAGTTGTGAGTCCTTTCTATTTCTTTACTCTGTATATATATTTTTCTTTCATCTTTCTGTTGATTAAAACTTTGAATGAATCTTTATAATTTTTGATTAGGCATGGTTTGTTTAAATTTCAGTATTCATTTGCATTCTTCTTTAGATTAGTTTAACTCTAAATTGACTTTTATTTTGTTCTGTTAGCCTGATTAGTTCGATAAGTGAGTAATTTGGTTAATCAAAATATGTTCATGTAATTGGTAAGATTTGGTTTGATGACATTTTGTGTTGGGGTAATTCGTTTGGTTTAGTCAACAAAAGGTTTGGTTTAATTGTAGTTCATCGTTAGATTTAACCTCATTAATTGTAGATATAATATCAAGTTTATTTAAATTGTCCAGTCAGGGAATTAGTTATAACTGATAGGTTAGTTAGTAAGTTTAGGAGGGAACGGGGTTAGTTTTGGGAAGGGAAAAGGGTAGTTTGATCAAATTTGGTAATTTCTGGAATAAAGTGAGGGCAATATAGGAATTATAATAGGATTAGAAGCTTCTAGATTGGGCTCTAGTGTATATTTTAGCTAAATATGTGTAGTTACTTGTTTAACAAGTCAGAAAATACGGGGTAGAAATGGAAATAAAGTAGGGACTAATGAGTAAAACAAAAATCTGAAGTTGCACCCTAGAATTTTCTATAAATAGGTATTCATTTTCCTTGTTTCACAAGTTTTTGAACCCCAAAAAATTCCCCACAAAAATCCCTTCAATCTCTGCAGAATCTGAAATTCTTAGATTTTAATTTCCTTCATATAAAAAATCCAAAAAAAAAACAAGGAGAAATCCAACAGAAGACCAAAAAATAAGTTGCATTGCATTCAGAGGTGGAATTCGAGTTTTAGACAAAGTGAGTTTTACTTCCTTTAGGTGCTGAAATTGTTCGGTAGTCTACTGCTTCTGTTTTGGGGTATTGGAGTTCAACTGAGTTTGTGCGTTTGAGTATTTGTTGTTGTTGTTGATCCTACCACTTACTCCGGGCTGTGGTCGAGTGTGATTCTGGATTTAGATTGGTTTTTTGAGCTGTTTTAAGAGTTAATCTGCTGGTGAAACTTGTTACTGTGACTGACCTATCCTTCTTCTTATTTTCTTTCAAATCCAGGTACACAACTTTGTCCTGATGGTTGTGCACTGAAGAATGAATTTATGTGATAATAGAAGCATGAAATTTGATTTAGATTCAAGTTTCTTCTTATGTATTCAAGCATTAGTTTGATTTATGCAAACCTTCGATTGATATTATATTCATTGGACTATAATTGAGTGATTTGGACTGTTATTTGGACCTTCAATTTGTAGTAATAGATTAAATGCTATAATTGTACAGTCATGGAAATTTAAATAGTTTGAAGTATTTTACAAATCGTATTCAATGAGCTGTGAGCTATAGTTGTAAAATCCCTGTCACTGTATACGTTAACCTAAGCATTGTTCGAAGGCAAATTAAACTAAGCATTTACACGTGAGCTGTTGTTAATTTAGTTTGTTAGTTTAGACATTCAAAATTGAAGATGAGCTCAAGTTTGTTATATGGTGCAGTTTGTGGTTAAAATTTGGGAAAACAATAAACTCGCTTATCTCACATGCACAATTCAATCAATCTGGTTTAGGAATTGAAATTCAAAGTGATTTGCATTTAATTAATTAGAATAGACATGCCTATTTCCTGTGTTGATTCAATGATCAACCTAATTGCATTGAGTTTCGGATTTCTTGTTCGCGGACTGTTAACAGAGTCAATATTCTCCTCGGTTCGGGATCCAACTGGTGACTTGGGACACCATTAATCTCCCAAGTGGCGACTCTGAATATTAATAATAAATCCCGTTCTGATTGTACTTTAAGTGAAAAAACTCCTTTATGCCCTCGCGGGTGTATTAAGCGTAAAAAGGAGGTGTGACAACTCCCACGGACCGTGAGGAAGTTTGATTCTATTTGGGTCATTGTGGATCAGGTGACCAAATCCGCTCATTTCATACTTGTGTGTACCACTTATTCATCGGAGCGGTTGGCAGAGATCTATATCAGGGCGATCGTCCGGTTGCATGGTATTCCAGTTTCTATCATCTCAGACAGAGGCACTCAGTTTACATCACAGTTTTGGAGAGCCATGTAGCAGGAGTTAGACACTCAAGTGGAGTTGAGCACGACATTCCACCCCCAGACGGACGGACAGTCCGAGCGCACTATTAAGGTTCTGGAGGATATGCTCCGTGCGTGCGTGATTGAGTTTGAAGGGTTATGGGACCATTTCCTGCCACTAGCAAAGTTTGCTTATAACAACAGCTATCAGTCCAGCATTCAGATGGCGCCGTATGAGGCCTTATTTGGTTTGAGCCGGGTGAGGCCAGGTTATTGGGCACAGATATGGTTCAGGATGCGATGGAGAAGGTTAAAGTGATTCAAGACAGACTCCGTGCAGCCCAGTCCAGACAGAAGAGTTATGCGGATAAGAAGGTTCGTGATGTGGCATATATGGTTGGCGAGCGGGTTCTGCTTCGGGCCTCGCCTATGAAGGGAGTCATGAGATTTGGAAAGAAAGGGAAGCTAAGTCCGAGATTTATTGGGCCTTTTGAGATCTTGAGGCGAGTTGGGGAGGTTGCTTATGAGCTTGCCTTACCTCCCAGCCTAGCCGGAGTTCATCCGGTATTTCATGTCTCGATGCTCTGGAGATATCATGGTGACCCGACGCACGTGTTGGATTTCAGTTCAGTCCAGTTAGACAAGGATCTATCTTATGTTGAGGAGCTAGTGGCCATTTTGGACAGGCAGATCAAAAAGTTGTGGTCAAAGAACATCGCTTCAGTAAAAGTCCAGTGGCGTGGTCAGCCTGCCGAGGAGGGGACTTGGGACACCGAGCAGGATATGCGCAGCCAGTACCCTAATCTTTTTACTACTTCAGGTATGTTCTCTATGCTCGTTCGAGGACGAACGAATATTTAAGTGTAGGAGGTTGTAACGACCCGGCCCGTCATTTTTTGGAATTTATGCCCCGATCCCCCATTAACTGCTTTCCCAAAGTTCATTTTTGCTATTTTGGTTTACCGGGACGTTCAATATTAGGATTCTGAGCGTCTTGGTACATTTAGTGCCTAATGAGAGCTTAAGAGTCGAAAAAATGGTTCATATTCGGAATAGAGTGAAGACTACCTCGGAATGGAAATCTGATGGTTCTGTTAGCTCTGTTAGGTGATTTTGGGGTTGGGAGCATGTTCGGAATGTAATTTGGAGGTCCGTAGCTCATTTAGGCTTGAAATGCCGAAGTTTGAGATTTTTAGGTTTCCGGTCCAATAGTGAATTTTTTATCCGAGGGTCAGATTGGAATTTCAGAAGTTGCTGTAGCTCCATCATGTCATTTGGGATGTGTGTGCAAAATTTCAGGTCATTTGAACGAGGTTTGGTTAGGTTTTTGATCGAAGCGTATTTTGATAGAATTTGAAGTTCTTAGGCTTGAATCCTTGATTTAATCGGGCTTCTGGTGTTGTTTGAGGTGTTTCGAGGATTGATACAAGTTTAAATAAGGCATTAGGTGGTAGTGGTGCTTTTGGTTGGAGTCCCGGGGGTCCCGGGATGATTCCGGATGCTCAACGGGCAAAGTTTGGAGTTAGAAGGAAAAAGTTACAGCAGGCTTCTGGTATTTTCGCTTCTGCGGTCCTGGAGTTGCAGAAGCGAAACCGCATAAGCGGTTTCCTCACCGCAAATGTGGAGCCGCATAAGCGGCCATTTCTTTGCATAAGCGGAATTTCACCATCCCAGGAGAAAATGCAGAAGCGATCTCCTTCCCGCGTAAGCGGAACCGCAGATGCGGTTTTGAGTCCGCAAAAGCGGACACTGCCCTCTTAAGTTGAACCGCAAAAGCGGTCCCTGGGCCGCAAAAGCGGAAATCACAGGTCTGAAAAGGGATAATCCGAGGGTTTATTTCAAAGTTAGAAAAATTAATTGAGAGCTCGGGAGAAGGCGATTTTGAGTAGATTTTGAAGAGAAGATCATTGGGTAACATTTCTTTGATCCCTTCTATTTATATTCCATAATTTCCTAGCTATATCAACCATTAAAATTCAAATTCAAGGCCTAAAATTGAGAAAAATGGGTAAGACTTCTTAGGCTTAATTTTGTGATTTTGAGTGGGCATTTGACCTCCGATTTGGGAGATTTTTATATGGGTAGACTCGTGAGAGTATGAGGGTTCTAAAAATATGAAAATTATTCGATTCCGAGACGTTGGTTGGAGAGTATTTTGGTTATTTTACCTATTTTCGCGCCCTAGCTTTAATTTCAATAGTGGAATTAGTTGTTTACAATATTATTTACGATTTGTAATTGAATTGAATAGATTTGGGCCATTTGGAGTTGGATACCCGTGGCAAGGGCATCATTCCCTAGTTGATTTCGCACCGGTTCGAGGTAAGTGGCTTGCCTAACTTTGTGTGGGGGATTTCGTCCCTTAGGATGTGATAATTTGTAATTGAATGCCTTGTACGTGAGGTGACGAGCACGTACTTGAGATAATTGTTGAAACCTGTATTTTTACTTAAATACTTAAATTTGGATTTTCTTTCATATTTGCTTTACCTTACTTGCTATTATAACATGTGCTAGCGTAGAAGAGCATGTTTAATTGATCCAAGTTGCCTATTTTTTTAAATTGTCTTAACTGTGATTACGTGGAGCATGTTAGGCCAGTATTATTTGTTTCCTTGTATTGTTGCACTTCAATTTCTGAATATTTCTCTGATGTTGGTTGCGCATTTACATTGGGACTGCGGATGCGGGATTCCGTGAGCTCCCCCCTTGTTTGTTCACTTTGGGACTACAGGTTTGATTCCTGGGAGATCCCCTTGCATTTTTACTTTGGGACTATGGGACGGTATCCTGGGACATCCCCCTGAACTTTTATTTTGGGACTACAGGACGGTGTCCCGGGAGATCCCCCTGCATTTTTATTTTGGGACTACGGGACGGTATCCCGGAAGATCCCCTGCACATTGATAATTGGACTACGGGACGGTATCTCGGGATATCCTTGATATTGATATGAGAATTGGACTACGGGATGGTATCCCGGGAGATCTATTGGACAGTTGCGAAAAGGGCTACAGGACGGTATCCTGGGAGACCCTCGTCGGTATTCTTGTAATTTAGTTGTATTTACTCTGTGTTTTTGTTTTGTATCGTAGAATTATATTTCATTGAACTGTCGTACCACACTATTGTGTTCATTATTTTTCATCAGACTTCAACACTGTCAATATTTTGCTATTTTATTGTTTCTATCTCAGTAGGGCCCTAACCTTTCCTCGTCACTACCCAACCGAGGTTAGGCTTGGCACTTAGTGAGTACCGCTATGGTGTACGCACACCTCTTCTGCGCATGTTTTTCATGTGCAGATCCATGTACCTCTACGCAGGTGCATTATCAGTAGCTGCAGGGAGCATTTCGGAGACTTGAGGTATATATGCCTCATTCGCAGACCGGAGAGTCTCCCTCTAACTCTACCCTTTAGTTAGCTAGATGCTATTATATTCTTCCTTGTTATAGACTTTCCAGATGATTAGAGCAGTGTTATGTATTATTCTTAGCATGTGTTGCCCGTGGGTTTCCGGGTCTTTGGGATGGTTTCAGAATTTAAAGTATTAAAGTGTATGTGCCAGGCGGCAACTTTATACATTACTCATGTTATTTAGCTTTTGAATATAAATTTTGCAAATGTTGTTACTTCTGCAATATGTTAGGCTTACCTAGTCGTGAAGGCTAGGTGCAGTCATGACGTGTTCACGATTGGTGAACTAGGGCCGTGACACATACCTAAGACAGGCTGAAGAAAGTAGCCGTATCTTTTCATGTAAGTTTCATTACTGTACCAATGAGAAATATAGTTCATAGGCTCCTGATTTTTAAAATGCAAGGCAGCAACTGCATGAGCACATGGTATACCTTCTAACATCCAAGCTCTGCAGGTGCAAGTTTGCCTATTGATGTCCACCAAATGCTTCACTTCACTAGTACCTATTCCTTGCTTCACTTCAAAATCATACTCACCATTCCAGNAACCTTGATTTCTTCCAGCATTGTCACTATAGTCTTCTGCCTTGCTGCCAAAATCCAGGCATTGAAACATTCTGTCATATTGTTGTCAACACTATCAGACTTGCAGAAAGTGTTGAAATACACCTTACTCCATCTTTCAATGTTATAGTACAATAGTTCATCAACTATGTTAGTCCCCAATTTCTTCATGTCATCTAGATTTTTCTTCAATTCCCACTCATAGGTAGACCTTGCACACCTCCAGAAGCAGTTCCTTCTCTCTATGCTCCTCCATTTCTTAGACCAGTTAGATAGGATGTGCCTTGTACATATCCTATGCTCAGAATTTGGAAGTAGGTCTGCTATAGCATTTTCAAGCCCCTAAAAATTTAACAATGGCAGAAAAAAAAGTTAGCTGAAAAATTAACAATGGCAGAAAAATTGACAGCAGTAGCAGAAATAGTAGGAGAAAAATAGTAGGATTACCTTTTGCATGTCTATTATTATGGTCAGATTTGTACCATCTCCAAGCTGAGTATCACTCTTTAAAATGCTAACAAACTACCTCCAAGCGTGCATATTTTCAATCTCAACAACAGCCCAAGCAAATGGAAGCATCTGATTATTTCCATCTTTGCAAACTGCTACAAGTAGTTGGCCTCTACAAACCCCTTTTAAAAACCACCCATCCAGTCCAATGCATGGCCTACAACCAGCAAGGTATGACTTCTTCATTGCATCAAAACAAATGTAGAAACCAACAAATATTTTCTTCCCACCTTCAAAAGTTTCCTCACTAAGTTTCACTACTCATGTACTAACAAGATTAGATCTAAGCAACTCATCCCTATAATCTAAAATCCTCCCATACTCCAATTTATGATCACCCATTATATCTTTCAACACAATATTTTTTGCCCTCCTACAAACTGTCCTCCCAATATATAATCCTAATTTCTTTCTAATCAACTCTTGAAACTTAATTATTCTAATGTTAGGTTGTTCTTTTATCCTCTAGTTGAACCTTTTAGCCAAGAACTTTGAATTACAAAACTTGTTTATGTTAGTAGGCTCACATTTGTGAACTGGATTGTAGTTCTTGACTACAAAATCCTTAGTTCTTGAATCATAACTAGCACATAGAAGCCAAGGACAGGATGCCTTCTTGCACTTAACCCTCACCCTTGTAGGTTCATTTACATACTTTTCTATAGAAACCTTTTGTTGAACAACTTATTTAGTTAGAACTTCTCTGAATTCTTTCACACTTGCAAATGCAAGTCCAGATTCCCAAACTATCTTCTTGCAAGTCTTGTCAAATATTACTCTTCTTGTAGTCTTTATTCTTCTAGCTTTAACTTTCTGTTGCACCTCCCCTTCATCTTCATCATCAGCATCATCTGGATCTGTCTCAAAATTAGCAGCTTCA
>MU726057.1:1732-33904 GCA_026770625.1 Nicotiana glauca
TTTAAAACTTCCCGAACCAAATAATTTGAGGAATAAATTTTGAAGAAAAATGAACTTTCTCTCAAGAACCCCTCCTCCCTCTCTCATATTTTTGCTTAGAAAAATGGTTAAAATGAGGGGTTAGGGTGTTTTATTAGAAAGGGGGTCGGGTTTTAAATTTTACAAGATAAAAGCCTGAGCAAGATATGCGGTCGCACTATGCGATCGCCAAACTGGAATGCGGTCCGCATATTGGACCGCAGAACTGACCCCAAATCACTGAACATCTCTGCCTGGGTATGCGGTGGAAAAGCGGTCTGCATACTGATTATGCGGTCGCATAATGGACCGCATTTATAGCATCAACTTAGACTAACTCTCTGATTAACTATGCGGCAGGAATGCGGTCCGCATATTGATTATGCTGTCGCATAATGGACCATATTTTCAACTTCAATTTTGACAATTCTCCTGCTTCACTCTGCGGCAGGAATGCGGTCCGCATAGCTGATATGCGACCGCATTCTGGACCGCATAAATGACAATTTATGGAAAATTAATTCTTTTGATTTTTAAAAGCTTAGATCACCACCAAGGGTCCGAACCAATTCTACCCATTCTTAACACATATTCGAAGTCGACACCACGAGTTACTAAGTTTTGAGACCAAAAATTATTTACGGGGCCTTACATTCTCCCCCACTTAAAATCATTCATCCTCGAATAAGGATTTTGAAAATCAGTTGGTTTTTGGAAGACATGATATGAAGACTCTCAAAATTTTCACTAACTCCCATATTCTAGAAAAATTTTGCCAGAGTTTCCTTTGTATTATGGACATATCCACCTGTCAGAAAGCCCCCGAAACATATTCCCAAGCACCATTACACAATTACAACTATCTCTACAGCTTGTACACAATTCATTACCCCAACAATTGCACATATTCTATCACTTGCTACATTTTGCACATAAACTAGTCACTTCAATGAGTCCCACATAATTTAATTGCCTCAACATACTACATGCATATAAATAAACCATTATCAATCTATACCACTATTTGCAGTTTACTTATAACATGAGTCTTTATAAAACTTCCATTTACCAAAGGGAGGTTCACATGATTCGAGACAATCACAACACACATAATCCTTGCACAGCTTGGGGAATTTCAAGAGTAAAGCATTTNATTACGGACTTGGCTATCAAGAATGGAAATTGAAACTTCTTCATATGACAAGTCTTCATTAACCTCGATAGTCTCGACGGGCACGATGGTGGATGGATCTCCAACCACTTTCTTCAACATGGACACATGGAACACCGGGTGTACTAATGACATTTCAGGAGGCAATTCCAGCCTATAAGCCAGTTGCCCTACCCGTTAAGCGATCCGATACGGTCCGACATACCTAGGACTCAACTTCCCATTCTTCCCGAATCGCATGACTCCCTTCATAGGAGATACCCCCAAGAACACCCAATCATCAACTTGAAATTCCAAATCTCTTCGGCGAACGTCCACATAGGATTTCTGGCGACTCTGAGCAGTTTTCATCCTTCCCTGAATAACTTTAACTTTCTCCATAGCCTGGTACATAAGATCTGGCCCTAGCAATTCTGCTTCATCCACTTCAAACCACCCAATTGGAGACCTACACCTTCTTCCGTACAATGCCTCAAATGGGTCCATCTGAATGCTAGCATGAAAGCTATTATTGTAAGCCAATTCTATAAGTGGTAAGTGGTCATCCCAACTACCTTTAAAATCTAAGACACAAGCCCGCAACATATCTTCAAGCGTCTGAATAGTCCGCTCGGCCTGACCGTTGGTCTGCGAATGGAAAGCTGTGCTAAGATTCACCTTTGTACCCAAACCTTGCTGAAATTTCTTCCAAAAATTAGCTGTGAACTGGGGCCCCTCGATCCGAGATAATAGAAAGTGGAGTGCCATGAAGCATTACTATCTCCTTGATATACAACTTAGCATATTGTTCTGCAGTATCAGTGGACTTGACTGGCAAAAAGTGAGCTGATTTGGTGAGTCGATCCACTATTACCCAAATTGAGTCGAACTTGCGCTGAGTGCGAGGTAACCCTACCACAAAATCCAAGTTGATCATCTCCCATTACCACAATGGTATTTCCATAAGTTGAGTTAACCCACTAGGCCGATGATGCTCAGCCTTCACTTGCTGACAATTCGGACATTTAGATACAAAGTTTGCCACACCCCTTTTCATACCGTTCCACCAATAAATCTCCTTGAGACCATGATACATTTTCGTAGAACCTGGGTGCACGGAATACCTGGAATTATGAGCCTCCGCCATCACCCTCTCCCAAAGCTTATCCACATCCGGGACACATAGCCTACCTTGACACCGCAATACACCATCCTCGCCGCCGAGTGAAAATGCCGAAGTCTTGTTATTCATAACTGCTTCCTTCATCTGAGCAAATGTTGGATCCATAAACCTGTTTTCCTTGACCTCCGCTACGAGAGACGATTCTGCTCTATTGCACCACAACATTCCCCTCATCTGATGTCGATAAGCAAACTCCTAAACTGGCCAATTGACAAATCTCCCGAGCCAAGGGCTTGTGATCCACTCCCAAACGAGCCAAACTACCCATAGATTTCCGACTGAGAGCGTCGGCCACCACGTTTGCCTTCCCTGGATGGTATAAAATGTTCATATCATAATCCTTGAGCAATTCTAACCACCGTCACTGCCTTAAATTTAGTTCCTTGTGCTTGAACAAATACTGGAGACTCTTGTGGTCTGAGAACACATCCACATGGACCCCATAAAGATAATGCCGCCATATTTTCAAAGCAAACAGAACTGCCGCAAGCTCCAAATCATGCATCGGATAATTTTTCTCGTGATTCTTGAGCTGCCTCGAAGCATACGCTATAACCTTCCCATGTTGCATCAACACACATTCCAAAGCAACCCTAGAGGCATCACAATAAACCAAAAATCCTTCCGTGCCTTTTGGCAAGGCCAATACTGGCACCGAGGTCAACCTTGACTTCAGTTCCTGAAAACGTTTCTCACAAGCGTCGGACCATTGGGACTTAGCTGCTTTCTGCGTCAATTTAGTCAATGGGGAGGCGAGGGTCGAGAATCCCTCCACAAACCTCTGATAATACCCTGCTAAACCCAAGAAGCTACGAATCACCGTTGCGGTCGTGGGTCTAGGCCAATCCTTCACTGCTGCAATCTTCTGGGGATCCACCTGAATCCCTTCACTGGAAAGAACATGACCCAAAAAGGTAACGGACTCCAACCAAAACTCACATTTCGAAAATTTGGCAAACAATTGGTGCTGACGAAGAGTCTGCAATACTGCCCTGAAGTGATTAGCATGATCCTCCTTGCTCCGCGAATAAACGAGGATGTCGTCAATGAAAACAATCACAAAGGAGTCTAGAAATGGCTTGAAAAACCGATTCATAAGGTCCATAAAAGCTGCCGGGGCGTTGGTTAGCCCAAAAGACATGACCAAGAATTCAAAGTGACCATAGCGGGTTCTGAAGGCGGTCTTAGGAATGTCCTGCTCTCTGATCTTCAATTGGTGATACCCAGACCGCAGATCAATTTTGGAGAAGAACTTTGCACCTTGCAATTGGTCGAACAAATCATCTATCTGAGGCAAAGGATATTTATTCTTGATGGTGACTTTGTTAAGCTGCCGATAATCAATGCACATCCGAAGCGACCCATCCTTCTTCCTGACAAAGAGAACCGGAGCACCCCACTGCGACACACTCGGTCGTATAAACCCCTTCTCTAATAAATCCTTCAGCTGCTCCTTTAACTCCCTTAGCTCTGCTGGCGCCATTCTGTGTGGTGGAATAGATATTGGCTGAGTGTCTTGCAATACATCAATCCCGAAATCAATCTCCCTATCTGGCGGAATCCCTGGAAGCTCATCCAGAAACACTTCAAGAAACTCATTCACAACTGGAACGGACTCGGGGACAGACACTTCTGAGGTGGTGTCCGCCACCCGGACCAAATGATAGAGACACCCCTTCTTTATCATCTTCGAAGGCTTAAGGTAAGAAATAAACCTACCCTTTGGCACCACGCCATTTCCTTTCCATTCAATAACTGGCTCGCTAGGGAACTCGAGTCTCATGACTCTCGTTCGGCAGTCAAGTTTGGCAAAGCACGAATAAAGCCAGTTCATCCCCATGATTACATCAAAATCTACCATTCCAAGCTCGATAAGATCGGCCGTGGTAACACGACCACACACCGTGACAACACAATTCCTATAAACTCGTGAGGCTGTAATAGAATCACCAACCGGAGTCGATACAGAGAACGGCTCATGAAGCTGTTCGGGTTCTGTCCCAAAACTTGAAGTAATGAATGGGGTGACATAAGACAAAGAGGACCCCGGATCAATAAGAGCATAACAATCAATGGCCTGGAAAGACAAGATACCTGTAACAACATCTGGAGAATCCTCAGCACTTTGGCGACCACTCAAAGCATAGAACCGGCTAGGTCCACCCCTACCGCGAGCTCCACCCCTAACTGCACCGCATCCTACTGGAGCTGGAGGACGAACTGATGATGTAGCAACTAAAGAACCGGATGACTGGGCAGATCCCCTACCCATACCCTGACTGGGCGCACGGCAGTCCCCTAGATGTGACCTCTTTCCCTGCACCTATAACATACCGGGATATCTAAATAGCAAGTCTCTGTATGAAATCTCCCACACTTGGGGTATGTAGTTCCACCCTGCTGCTGAGACATCACTCCTGAACGACCGGACTGGCGGGACCTCCTACTGTCTGAACCTGGTCTCGAGTGACTGCTCTGCTGATAACTGTGCACAGATGGCGGTGCACTCGCTGAGGACTGAGCATATGACTGGGATGGCCCTGATGACTCTCTCCCCGGAACTGGTCTCCCTGAGTGACCCATCGACCGGGCCCTGCTGCTACTCTCCCTTTCTCCCCGAATCTTCAACTTCCTAGCCTCTGTAGCCTGAGCGAATCCTACAATCTTTACATAATTCATATTTGAGTGCAAGGCCGCTGTAGCAGCCTCATTCACCACCAAAGGACTAAGTCCCTGACCGAAGCGCCGAACCCGAGCATCCATGGTCGACACTAACTAAGGAGCATACTTGGACAACCTCACAAACTCCATGTGGTACTCCCAAACACTCATACTGCCCTGTTTGAGAACCTCGAACTCAGTGGCATGGGCTGCCATTGTCTCGGCAGGCAGGAAGTGGTCCATAAAGGCATCTACAAACTCATCCCATCTAGCCGGAGGTCTTCCCTCCTCACGGGAATCCTCCCACATCTCAAACCACGAACGCGCTGCTCCCCTCAACCTGTATGAAGCCAACTCTACCCCCTCTATCTCTCCCCTCCTTTTTCACTACTACACCCGCAAGGGCATAAAGGAGTTTTTCCAATTAAAGGACAATCGGAATGGGATTTATTATTAATATTCAGAGTCGCCACTTGGGAGATTAATGGTGTCCCAAGTCACCGATTGAATCCCCAACCGAGGAAAATATGACTCTGTTAACAGTCCGCGAACCAGAAATCCGAGTAAGGAATTCTGTTAAACCGGGAGAAGGTGTTATGCATTCCCAGGTTCCTTGGTTCTAGCACGGTCGCTCAACTGTTGTATTTGGATTTTTATCTGATTTCAAAACATGTTTTAGCTTATGTGCTTTTAAATTTTAAATCGCTTTTATTATTATTTTTAATGAGAATTGCAATGTCGTGAAAATGTGTCTCGAACCACATCCATCAATGCACCCGTGGTTGTTGACACATTTCGACTTCGTTGAGATTTGGATCTAGGTCACATAAATGCGCAACCGAGTTTAGGAAGGTAAATTATTAAAGTACGCACCTAAAGAGACTAACGCGTTATTATCTTTGGGGAAGGCCGTGAAATTCGCTAAACGGCCCATCCTGAATTCTAAGTATTTTTATATAACCATTTGTCGAGGGCCCCGCAATTTGTGCATTTTTATTTGGCGAGGCTCGTCTCATTTATTATTTAAAAGGATATCCTAAAAGGTCTTAATACTCTCCTATTGATGGTGATTTCTACTTTTCGATTTAATCTCGATGTCATTTGACAGAGCAGCCCAACACAGGCAATTGCTAGCTTCTCATAAATTAGGCCAGTGAAAGAAGGCCCAATTTAAATTTCCTCGCAGTTGCTGAATACACTAGAGTTCGAAACTGGGCAGAGTCCCCACGTAGTAACCAAACGGTCCCCATTAACCCCAAAGCATCTTAAGTAATTCTGTGCCATTTTACATTGCATTTTTACCTCAGGTCATACATTTCACTTTTGCAATTACTACTGATTTCTACTTTAGATCCTTATTTATTCAATTCACAACAATAAGATAGATCAGCAACTCTATGACACAACTCAACATAGGATACTACTCATTTGATTCCAATTTCATGCTCAGGTGGTTTTATTTATTACTGGTGAGTTCCTAAATGCTCCTAAAGGTGAAAATTCAACTAGAAACGTGTTTTGGCAAACACAAAACAAACTAATTATTTTCAGCTTGATTCAAACTGACTTTGTTAAATCAGCATTCAAATAATCCGTGATTTTAAAAATAACTGAACTACTGAATTTGCTACTGGAGAAATGTGATGATGCTGGACTCAAACAAAGGCCCATATATAAAACCTCGAACTCATTTTCATGCTTCAAGCTAATTTCTGATTTCAAAAGTTAAACTACATGATCAAAACCACACTATACCAAAATGAGTGACTATCATTAATCTATTGGGCTAAACAGTCCATAGTTTGTCTCATTTATACAATATAAGCACGAATTAGAAATAAACCTAAACAAATACAAGCCAGCTACTACCTATTCAATTATATCAACTCAACCACGAATTTCTCAGGATACAAAGGGAAGAATATTTCATTTCATCATTTACTTCACAACTTCATAAAAATGTGATTCGAATGTGTACCTGGGAATCAAATGACAACGGAATAAAAGGAGATCAGCCGCAAGCAGTAACAAGCAGGGGTCAAATATAGCCTAGCGATATTCGGCAAGCCCAGAAATGTTTCGAAACCCAAATAAACTAGTAGATCTACTCAAATCAGCACTAGAATGACCAGAAATAAACTAGGAAAGCCACACGATGATTCAAACTGCCTTCAAACCTCGAATTATCGGATAGAAACAGGAAATTCAAGCTGTTCTGATCCTACATGAACTGGAAACTGGCATTGAATACTGGAATTTGAAAGTGACATAGAAAACATTAATGTAATAGTAATTTTTGAATTATGATATGATATTTCTGTTTGTTTTTGGTTTTTCTGTAATATCTAATATCTAAGAAAGAAATTCTGAACTCCTATTTATTTTGAAGTTCAAAAATCTAGATACAGATCTGTGGAGAGGGTTTTGGGAAATTTTTTGGGGCTCAAAACTTGTTACTCAAGGTACTAGGGCTACCTTTTATAAGCAAAGAAAGGGGAAGAATGTTCTGGAAGTATTTACCATTTTCCCCCTTTTTATTTTTAGAAATTGCATATTAATCCTAGAGTTTTTACTTTTTCTCAAGTTACTGCTTTTAGAATGCTAAAACTTAC
Source organism: Nicotiana glauca (assembly GCA_026770625.1). Taxonomy (NCBI): domain Eukaryota; kingdom Viridiplantae; phylum Streptophyta; class Magnoliopsida; order Solanales; family Solanaceae; genus Nicotiana; species Nicotiana glauca. The sequence goes on from MU726057.1 coordinate 9,357, forward strand.
ACCTAGACCCCTTCTAGAAGGATCAGGGGTGTTCTAGCTTGGTTTTCCTACCTATGAAATACCTATACTTCCTTTATTTGAATTCTGAAATTACTGGTTCTTAACAAACCAGCCCATTTTGGATGCCTATACTACCCTTAATTGCTCCTAAAATTACTAACACAACCAACCCATTTACCTTAGTTACGATTTTAACTATAGTTCATCCTAATGAGTCTAAATCAGCTATAAGCAATCAACAAAGCTTAAAATTTCAACTCTAATTAATATATAACTTTTAACTAATAGGCAGTAAACCAATAAACAATTGAGATCCCAGTAAATTATCTGTCAACAATCTATGATTAACTAACAAATAGTCAAGAATTTAGCAGGCAATTAATGACACTAACTTATGAATTTTAAAACAACTATTAGTGAGCACATAAGAGGAATCAGAAACAAAATTCAAATAACAAAATCAGTACTAATTACTACCAAAAAAGAAAGAAGAAAAGGAGCATAACGAACAGATAAACAAATTAATCAGGAATAAAAGAAAATTATATCCAAACTAACTAAATAAATAGAAGAAACTTACCTATACAAGGCTGGAATGGAGATCGAAAACTCGATTCGAGTCTCGGAACAATGTTAAGCATTTGTTCTTCTCAAGGAACAAACGAAACATTGTTTCGTGACTCGAATCCAAAACTGGACTCGAGCAATCGGGCAAAAATCGAACAGTGTGGGCGTCTAGGGTTCTGCCGGTTTGTAATTTAAAATTTTGAGCAGATCAAGGATGATTTGAAAGAAATTAATTCGGGGTTTGGGAATAGAGGAGTAAGGAGAACTTAGGGTGTAATTTTGGAGTGGTTTGGAGGTAGTGCCGCCGTGCACGGTGGCGGCGGCCCTAGGGTTTGGCCAATTTGAAGCTTTTCAGAGGTGTTTGAAGGAAAAGGGCAACGGATCTATGATGAGGAGGGTGAGAGGAATATGTGGTGAATTTTTGGGCGCCAATGGAGGTTGGCCGCCGGCGGCGGCGATTTCCGACGACTGAATTAGGGTGGAGGCTTAGGGAAGGTGGGTACGAGCAAAAGACTCTTGTCTCTAGGGTTTCTAGTATTTTTGGATAGTTTTATTTAATATAGAGATTGAGCCTGGGCCGTTAGATCATGGAGATGGACGACTGGCATTGATTGTGCACTTAACTGATTCAAAACGATGTACTATTTGTCTTATACTACGCCATTTTGTTGGGTCTCAGTGGGCATGGTCATTTGGACTAGGTGTGGGCAAAATTGGTCTTGAGTCTTTTGGGTATTTTGGCCTGGGCTGGGAGGGAATCCGTTTGGACCAGCATTTTTGGCCCAAATTTGGGTAGACCAAATCTTTTCTTTAATTCCTATTCTTTTAATTTGGTTTTCCTTGGCTTTTCTTTTGTATTTTTTTACTCCTTTCTCTTTTTTTTTATTTTTGTAATTTTCTGATTTTATTAAGTAAGATAAAAGACCCAAATTAAATCTAAGATGATACTAATTAACTAATTTCTAATTTAAGAGGAAACTAAATCAGAAATGTAGAATTTAAAAATGTAAAAGGATTATTTTTGTTATTTTTTTCTCTTATTTTAGTAATATTAATTAACTAGTAAAAAATAAAAATATAAAATCGAATTCTAAATGCAAATGCCATATTTTTGTATTTTTTATGAATTATAGCAACTAAAAATACACACAAAAATGTAATTAATTCTTAAAAATTCAAATAATAAAAGAAAATTCTAATTCGAATGAATTTATAGGAGCAATTTAAGCGTGGCAAAAATCACGTGCTCACAAATATCACATACCAAATATTCATACACCAAACAAGGTGATTCTACAAAGGTCAAAGTTAGTCATACATACCTAGAGTCGAATTCCCTTTTAACCTTTACTTTCAATTCACCAAATAGTCTAGCAACCTCAATCTAGTGCACAAGTTAAAATATATGACTTAGAATTGAAGCTCACAATTTCTACTCAAACTTATTTAGGTTATCAATCCCTTTATGAACAATCGTTTACTCCTACCCAATTCCTCTTACTAGATTTTAGGTTTTAAAAAGGCATGCATGTAAATTTTCAACAATTATTTTCAAAAATCAATGCATGAGACTTCCCCCTTTAGTTTACACCTAAAAATCAATGAAAAAGGGTTAGGGATTTTATCTACAAGAATGGGGGTGAAGACAATTATTTTAAAATTCCCCGGCCCAGATAGTTTTGAAGAATCAAATTGATGGAGATGACTTTCTCTCTCAAGAACACTCTCTTCCCTCTCTTATTTGATCAGAAAATGTGTTAAAAATGAGGGGTTGGTGTGTTTTATTGAAAAGGGGTCGGGTGTGAAAATTTAGAAAAATTGGAGCCGAGTCGGGTTTATGGTCGCGTTTTGCGATCGCATAACAGGAATGCGGTCCGCATAGTGGACCGCAAAAGTGCTTCAAAAACCTGGACGTTCGGTTTGGGTTTTCAACAAAAATGCGGCCCGCATACCCGATTTGCGGTCGTATAATGCACCGTATTTTTGACCTTAAATTTGACTGACACCCTGTTTCACTTTGCGGCAGAAATGCGGTCTGCATATCAGTTATACGGTCGCATAATGCACCGCATTTTGACCTCCATTTTAACCAAATGATTGAATTAATCTGCTGCAGAAATGCATTCCGCATACCTGGTTTGCCACCGCATTCTGGACCGCATAATAGTATTTTTCTGGAAACTTTTATTCTGTGATTTTTAAATGCTAAACCAGTACAAAGGGTCCAAACCGCGGCGAGCTTTTACACATCCCTAACACATATTTAGGACTTGGCCCTACGAGCTACTGGGTTTTGAGGATAAATTTTTCACGAGGCCTTACATTCCATCATTACAACAACCACCGTTAAGAAGAAAGAAGACTCAGGAGCTTTCACCATTCCATGCACTATTAGGGTGAGTGATTTTGGAAGAGGTCTTTGTGACAATGGGGTTAGCATCAACTTAATGCCTCTTTCTATTTACAAGCAAGTGGGGCTAGGTATGCCGAGGCCTACACGTATGAGGTTGCAAATTGCTGATGGGTTCTATCTACCTGCCGATTTCATAATCTTTGATTGTGCAGTTGACAAAGAGATCACTGTCATCTTGGGGAGACCATTCCTTGCTACATGAACAGCACTAATGGATTCAGAACGGAATGAGATCAAATTCTGTATGGGTAATGAAGAGGTTACACTCCAAACAAGCAAGGGTATGAATGTACCACATGATTATGAAAGCATCTTGGTAATTGATGTTGTTGATTAGTGGAAGATGCAGTTCAAATGAAGATGGAGGAACAATGCCTTTGTGAGGCGTTGGCGGCTATTATTTTAAATTTCGATGGTGAAGATATGGATAGGTATATGGACTCAGTAAATGCAATGGAAGGGCTTGGGTCCTATACTTATGCTCCAAAGAAACTCTCTCTCGACTTAGAGAATAGAGCCACTCCTCCCGCAAAGCCTTCAATTATTGAGCCGCCGCAACTAGATCTCAAACCACTTCCACTGCACTTGAGGTATAAATTTCTTGGATCAGATGACACTCTATCGGTAATCATTTCTTATTTGTTGAATGATGTGCATGTAGAGCAATTGTTGAAAGTCTTGAAGGAGCATACGCAAGCTATTGGGTGGACAATTGCGGACATCCGGGGGATTCTTGTCGGAATTTGTGAACACAAGATCCAATTTGAAAATGAGAGTATATCAAGAGTAGAGCATCAACAAAGGTTGAACCCTTCCATGCATGAGGTTGTAAATAAAGAGATCATTAAGTTGTTGGGTGCCGGGGTAGTCTACCCCATTTTCGATCTTTCTTGGGTAAGTTCGGTGCAATGTGTACCGAAAAAGGAAGGAATGATCATGATTGAAAATGATAACAATGAGCTCATCCCAACAAAAACTATGACCGGATTGAGGGTGTGTATGGATTATCGGAAGCTAAACAGTGCTACGTGCAAGGACCATTTTCCTATGCCTTTTGTTGATCAAATTCTTGATTGGCTACCGGGAAGGTCATTCTAGTGCTTCTTGGATGGATATTCCGGCTACAACCAAAAGATCAGGAAAAGACAACAATCACTTGTCCATATAGGACATTTGCATTTACTGGATGCCATTAGGGCTATGCAACGCTCTGGCTACTTTGCAAAGGTGCATGTTGTCAATATTCTCCAACATAGTGGAGGATTTCTTAGAAGTATTCATGGATGATTATTCAGTCGTAGGTGATTCGTTTGAGCATTGTCTAGACAACCTTAGAGAAGTGCTTAAGAGATGTGAAGAAATGAACCTTGTGCTAAATTGGGAGAAATGAAACTTCATGGTGGACGAGGGCATTGTTTTGGGCCACACAATTTCCAAACAAGGCATAGAGGTTGATCGGGAAAAGATCGAGATCATTTCCAAGATTCCTCCACCTACTTCAGTTAAAGGTGGTCGAAGTTTTTTGGGGCATGCCGGCTTCTATAGCCATTTCATCAAGGTCTTTCCAAAATTGCGAATCCGATGTGCAAACTCCTTGAGAAAGATGCAAAGTTCGTAATTGATGAGAAGTGCCTCAACGCCTTTTAGAAATTGAAAGAAAATCTCACCATGGCACCTATTATTTTCACACACGATTGGTCTCTTCCATTTGAACTCATGTGTGACGCCAGTGGTGTAGCTATTGGAGTGGTGCTTGGCCAATGTCATAACAAGATTCTTCACCCTGTTTATTGTTATAGCAAGACTCTCAATGGCTATCAAATGAATTATACTATGCCTGAGCAAGAACATCTTGCCATTTTCTATGCTTTTGAGAAATTTTGGGCTTATTTGTTGGGATCCAAGGTGATAATGTACACCGATCATGCTGATCTTTGCTCCCTTATCGCAAAGAAGGATGAAAAACATAATTAATTAGTGTGTCCTGTTATTGCAAGATTTTGACTTTGAAGTCAAAGATTAAAAAGGGATAGAAAATCAGGTGGCAGATCATCTATCTAGACTTGAAGAGGCAGGGAGGACAAACGAGGAATTTGAAATCAATGATGCCTTCTCAGATGAGCACATATTGGAATTGTCTAATAGATTTTCCCCTTAGTATGCCGATATTGCTAACTTCTTGGTTAGTGACCTAGTTCCCGACGGATTTGAAGCTTATTAAAAGAAAAGGTTCTTGCGGGAGTGTAGGCTTTACTATTAAGAGGAACCCTTCTTGTTCCGCAGTTGTGCTGATAACATAATTAGGCAGTGTGTTCCGGAGGACGATGTAATGCCAATTCTCAAGGTATGCCATGATTATCCGGTTGCGGGCCATCATGGAGGAAATCAAACGGAGGCCAAAGTGCTTCAATATGTCTACTATTGGCTATCAATATGCCAAGATGAAAATCAAATGGTCAAGGAATATGACCAATGTCAAAGACAAGGGTCAATATCTAAGAGAGATGAGATGCTAATGAACATAGTAGAAGAGGTTGAGATCTTTGATGTGTGGGAAATAGACTATATGGGCCCCTTTGTAAGCTCGTATTGCATGACTTACATCTTGATGGCTATGGACTATGTCTCTAAATAGGTCGAGGCTATCACCTTACTGAACAATGAAGCAAGGTATGTGACTGCATCTCTGAAGAAGAATATATTCACACAGTTTGGTACTCCAAGGGCCATCCTGAGTGATGATAGGTCTCATTTCTGTAACAAGGCTTTCGCTGGGCTGCTTGAAAAATATGGTGCAAAGCACAAGGTGGACACACCCTATCATCCTCAGTCGAGTTTTTAGGTTGAAGTTTCGAACATAGAGATAAAAAACATCCTAGCAAAAACTGTCAATACAAATAGGACTGACAGGTCAAGGAAGCTAGATGATGCATTGTGGGCATATCACACAACGTTTAACACCCACATTGGCACTTCACCGTACTGGTTGGTTTTTGGCAAAGCTTGTCACTTGCAAGTGGAACTTGAACACTAAGACATGTGGGCATCAAAGAAACTAAACCCTTACTGGGCCGAAGTTGCTAATGTGAGGATGACACAACTCAATAATATGGAAGAATTTTGTTTCCATGCCATGACAGTGCAGCCATGTACAAAGAGAGGATCAAGTTTGTCCATGACAAGAATATCTTGAAATGGGAGTTTAATTCTGGTGACTTGGTCTTACTTTTCAACTCAAGACTCAGGTTATTTCCGAGGAAACTCAAGTCCAAATGGTCTGGACCGTTCAAAGTTGTGTGCGTGTCTCCATATGGCGCAATTAAAATTGAGTCAGAAGATGGGACTCGTACCTTCGTCAAGTATTACCTCAGAACCACAGGAGAAGATGTGCAATAGAACAAATTGCTCTACAAGATGATCCAACAACAACTTCCATGAATGCATAACTATAATGGAGTCAACTGCGTCGTGTCGTGATGTAAAATCAAGCACTTCTTGGGAGGCAACGCATGTGTAGTAACATTCTTTTGTAGTTTTTTAATTTATTTACGTAGATTAGAGCAAGTTAATGTATGTGCTAGAGTGCAGGGAAAATATAATGAACATGGTCCTAAGTGCTGAAGAAACTGAAGGAAAAAGAGGTCCATTGAGCGACAACTGTGCGGTCGCATAATGACTATCCGAACCGCATAGTCATCACAAGCCCAGGCAAAAAGTTTGGCTAACTTTTTTGTCAACTATGTGGTTGTGTTTTATTTACGCGGACCGCATATGTATTTTGCGATCGCATTTTGTATCTAGAGAAAGGATCAAAACACACTCACACTTTTTCTCATTTCCATTGTAAAATCGTCGAGCTTCAGGTATGACTTCTAGTTTCTCTTATTGTCTCTTAACTCTCATTCTACCTTCTTGTCTCCATCTTGTGATTCTCGCCTAACTCTAAGGCCATTAATATCTAAAGTTGTGTGCTTTTAATTTGTCAAATTAAGTTAAATTTGTAATTGGCATGATATTATAGACTGTGCATTTGATTTTTTTTTAGAGGAGTGGACTAAGGAATTGGGAGTTTGCTCTAATTGATAACCCAAAGCGGGGGAAGTCTGAGTACCCCTCTCTCTCTATCTTGTGAAATTAATTTCAGTGGGGGTTTAGTTTTCTAAATGGAAAAAAGAATGAACCCACGTGATTTGGGGGAAGGTATAATTTTCATGAGGAAGATGACTTCTGCGGCCACATAATCGCTTTGCGGTCCACACAATCATCTCATTTGGCCCCTTATTTCGCCCTAGGTTAGAAAAGGTTATGCGATTGCTTTTGCGATCGCATACCTATTTTGCGGTCGACATATGTGCCGCACACTGAGGCAACCCTTCAGGCTTTCTAGCCTTCCATTATGCGGTCACTTTGCGATTGCATAACCACTTATGCAGTTTGTTTTGTGATCGCATACTGCTAATGACTTTCTGCTTCTACACATATGCTATGGTTATGAGGTTTGCATACTTGATATGCGACCGCATAACCCATCGCATAGTAAAAATTTTTCTTTTTTAATTTTGTTTGTTCTTTTCCTTTTGTCTCTGATGACTTTCCGTGAGCTATTTCACTCACTCCTACAATGCTTCCTCAATAGGAATGGCACCAAAGAAGTCCAATCCAATGCAATCAACGCCCGGTCGTAGACAAAAAAGGGCTGCAAATCTGAGCAAACCAGCAAAATAGGCCAAACGTCAGTGGGCTCAGGCACTCCACATTACTACAGAGCACTCCTCCCAATTTGAAGAGGAGGAGTCATAGAGTTACATCATACCTCCTGTTGATCTACAGGCTGAGGCACGCAGGAAGCTGGGGGAGGACCTTAACTTCCAGTGCAGGGTTAAGGGCTCCGTAGATGTAGACAAAGCTATGATATGAAAGAGGAACATTCTAGAGGAAAAGCAATTCACTGTAAATGGACTATCAGAACATTACCCTCACATACTGGGAAACATTAAGCAGATGAAGTGGGAGTTTTTCACTGAGGTCTCGGATGAAAACAATGAGACAATTGTGATGGAGTTTTATGCTTCATATGTGCATCGAGGAGTGCTTCATAGACGAGAAACAAGATCTTTTTAAAGTCTGTCCTAGTGCGAGGGGTTGGAGTTGGTTGTGGTCCTGAGACTATCAATGAACAGTATTTCAAATATTGGCAGTTAGGAATAGCGGAATATGATGCCAAGGTAGCAAACAAACACAATGAGCTTGCCTGGGTTGCCTTAGTAATAGCAAAAGGGACACCTTCATAGATTGACCCAAAACACAAAATTTTCAAGGAAGATCTCACATGGGAGGGTCGCTACTGGCTTAGTTTTGTTACATCCCGTCTGATGCCATCCAGAAATGAAACCGACATAAACATTGAGAAAGCACTTCACATTGCAAACATCATGACAGGGATAAAGATTGATGTGGGGAGATAATATTCCAAGATTTAAGAATAGAGCTAATACGAAACAACCCTCACTTCCTTTCCCCTGACTGATCACTGCTCTTTGCCAAGCCGCAGGTGTGCCTCATTTCCCTAGGCATGACAAAATGGAGAATGCTACCAAAGATATTGACATCATGAGAATCAGTGACGCAGTAGTAAAAGAAATTGCAACTTAGGCTGAGACTCCCATTCCTCTTCCAACAGATATAGCAGCATCAGAGGGTCCAGTACTGCCGACCACCTTTCAGACCCTAGCTACCTCCACAGCTACTCCACAGTCCACTACTGCATAGTCCCAGGTCTCTTTACCAGCTCTGTCCAAGCTGGGTCTACTTCCTCAGCATGCCAAAGCAAAGGTATACCATCTTATCAAGGAAATTCCCAACCTCATCCGGCAAGCATTGACCCCTATCCAATATTTCGTGACTGTTCTTCAGTAGCAACACCAGGCTTATAAGGATCACCTTAAGGGCATAAAAAGCATCTTGAGAATGTTGAGCGGGGTGAGGATGGAGGTATGCCACAGCTTTGAAAGGATTTGAATGACTTGAAAACTGAGTTGCAGAAGATGCAGAGTTTAGAGTTTGATTTGACAGCCTTCCTCTCGAAGGATGGAGAACAGGGTGCTGACACTTTCGTCCCAAGCATAGATATTGATTTCACGACATTGATGACAGCTCCTGATGCACAGCATGTTGAGGCCTCCAAGGCTCAAACTACTCCTACCCGTATTGATGTTCTTTCAGATGAGAAATCTTGAGATACTGAGGAGTCCGATGATGGGGATACAGGATATGAAGAGGCGGATGAAGAGGCACTAGGTGAGGACACTAAGGGTGTAAGGGCACGTAAAAATTTTGTGCTTAAAACCTAGTAGTTCGTAGTGACAAGGTCCGAATATGTGTTAGGAATGTGTATAAATCTTCGCGGCGAGCTTGCTCGCCGTGATTCGGACCCTTTTTACTGATTTTGCACTTAAAAACCAAAAGAATCAAATTTTTCCAGAAAATTGTCATTTTGCGGTCCAGAATGCGGTCGCAGATCAACTATGCGGACCACATTTCCACAGCAGAGTGAAGCAGAGAGGTTTTCAAAGTTGATGTTGAAAATGCGGTCCATTATGCGGTCGCATAATCAATATGCGGACCGCATTTCTGTCGCAGAGTGAAGCAGAAAGGTTGTCAAAATTGATGTTGAAAATGCGGTCCCTTATGCGATCGCATAAATCAATATGCGAACCGCATAATCGTCGCATAAGTTCCTTAATGATTTGTGTAGGTCAATTCTGTGGTGCAAAATGCAACCGCAAAACAGAAATGCGGACCGCATTCCTGTCGCAGACCCAGGCAGACCTTCAGGGTTTTTGGGCGCATTTCTGCGGTCTAATCTGCGGACCGCATTTCTATTCTGCGATCGTAGAATGCAACTGCAGATTTGCTCGGGCTTCTATTTTTCTAGATTTTAAAACCCAATACCTTTTCAATAAAATACCTCAACCCCCTCATTTTAACAATTTTGCTGAACAAATTAAGAGAGAGGAAGAAATGGTCTTAAGAGAGAAAGTCATCTTCTCCAAAATTTGGTTCTTCAAAACCATCCGAGCCGGGAATTTTCAAGCTTATCTTCATACCCCCTTTCCTTACAGGTAAAATCCCAAACTTCTCCCATTTAATTTATGGTTTAAACTAAGAGGGGGAGTCTCATGCATTAGTCCTTGAAACAATGTTTGAAATCCTTCATGTATGTCTAGTAAAAACCTAAAATCTAGTATGAGGAATTGGTTAGGGGTGAAGGAAAAGAGGGATTGATAACCTAAATGAGTTTAAGTAGCATTTTTGAACTTCAATTCTAAGTTATGTGTATTAATTTGTGCACTATATTGACGTTGTTAGACTGCTTGATGAGTTGAGAATAGAAGTTAAAAAGGGTATTTGGCTCCAGGTATGTATGGCTCACTTTGATCCTTGTAAAATTGCCTCGTTTGATGTACGTATGCTTGGTAGGTGATATGTACGTAAATTAATTATGAATTTCTTGTGATTTGCACGTTGTGATTGTGTTATGTGGTTGTAATTGAGGAATAAATGACTAAAGGAAATTGTGACTAGTGCAACTGGAATAACTGTGGTAACAATATCGATGGCTTGTTGTGGGAAATTACCAATGTGACGTTAAATGTATATGGGTTGTTGAATATGATGGAAATAGTATTAGTTTTGAAATTTGACCCCAAATCGAGGTCTAAATTCCAATTATATAAATAGCCCAAATTCTACACAAATCGACATATTCTACCATGAAAACCCTATATTTTTGGATGGAAATTAATGAAATGCAATAGGTAATTGAATGAAAGTGGTTTAGATTCATATACCAACACTTTGTGGAAGAAATTGTCTCTTGAAAATTAGCTCTATGCCTTCTAGTTTTTGGAAATACGAAATTATGGCCTATTTCCCGTTCTGCTTCTATTTTAAGTGCTGGGCGACAGTGTTCATCGCATTTGCGTGAGCATTGTCACATTCGCGAAGAGCAGCCTTATAAGGAATTATGCGATTGCGAGAAAGGCTATGCGTTCATGAAAGTTTAGCCCAGCCCTGCCTTCATGTTCATGATAAAGGGCGTGTTCGCATAGGTTTTCTCTAGGTTCCCTGACCAGCCCATCCTAAAGCTATGCATACGCGGTTGACCAGTCGAGTTCGCGTAGAGCAGTCCCCCAATGCTCCGCATTCGTGACCTTGGTCTTGCGTTCACGTAGAGTGAAATCCTCCCCAGCCCAGTTTCCCCTTCGCGATTATGAGAGTGGCTATGTGATCGTGAAGCACAATGCAACAAAACCAGATACAACAACTTATACCAGATTTTCTAAGTGTAAAACACCCCGTAGCCTATTCATAACTAACCCGAGCCCTCGGTGCTCCAAACCAATAATGCACTCAAACCTAAAAACAACATACAAACTTGCTCGTGCGATCAAATCGCCCAAATAAAATTTTAAACATCGAATTTAGTATCAAAATCAATGAAAATCTGAAGAACTCTTAAAGTTACTATTTTCACAACCGAGCGTCTAAATCACGTCATATGAATTCCGTTTATTACTAAATTTTACAGACACAACTTAAATGCCATATTAAACATATACCGGGCTTCTGAACAATAGGCCTGATACCATCAAATTCAAACATTGTTCAATTTCTAAACTCCTTATATTTTTTAGTTAAACTATTTTTTCAAAAATTTGTTTCTCGGGATAGGGACCTCGAAATTAAATTCCGGGCATACGCCCAAGTCACATATTTTTTTCCACGGACCCTTCGAGATCGTCAAATCATGGGTCTGAGTCCGTTGCTGTTATCAGTTCAAGTGCCTTAATTGTTTCATTTCTGTTACTTCTGTGTTTCCTTATTCTGGTATCCTCCGTAGCATGTTGCCCGTTTCCGTTAAGTTTAGTTTAGCTTATATTATTGTTATTTTGGTAGATATTGTTTGAATACATAGGTTATGATGTTTGTTGTGTCCTAGCCTCATCACAACTTCCCCGAGGTTAGGCTAGACATTTCCAGTAAATGGGGTCGGTTGTACTGATGCTACACTCTGCCCTTTTTGTGCAGATCCCGATACTAGAGCATATAGACCATAGTTAGAGGTTGCTGCCTTCAGTCCAGTGGAGGCCCAAGGAAGTCCTGCAGGCATCCGTAAGCCTTGGCGTCGCCTTCTATCATTTTTCTTTTCTGTTTTATCCATTTCCAAGACAAATTTGTATTTTCTTTTTTGACCACTATTTGTAGTATTTGTATGTAGTCTGTGAAATTGTGACACCAGTTCTGGGTAAAGTTTTATTATTTATTTCATGTGAGTATTAAGTTAAACCTTTAAATTCTGTTCTTTTGCATTTTGATTTCTTTTGATTTTCTTATATCGTCTGGTAAATTGATAAAGATAAAGGAAAAAAGGTAAAATAATCAGTAATGTTGGTGTGCCTAACAGGTTCAATGTTAGATGCCGTTACGGTCCCGACAATGGGAAATTCGGGTCGTGAAAGCCGGCATGTTCGCATTTGCGAACATTCCTTCGCATTTACGAAGTCAACATGGAGGGTCAACATTCGCAAGTGCGACAAATTGTTTTCAATAGCGATAGTAGCAGACATGTAGCAGGTTCGCATTTGCAAAGCCTGTATCACATTTGCAAGCTTCACAATTGCGAATCTCCTGTCACAAAGGCGACATCTGCAACTGACCAACACATTACTGAGACATGATTTTGAACTCATTTCTCATATTTTCAAACTCTAAACCTCCCTAGGCAATTTTCCAACGGCCCAAACTTCTCCAAATCATAGGTAAGTGATATCTAACTCAACTCATTCAATCTATTTCATCTTTTTGCAAGATTTCATCACAAAATCTAGGGATTGTCATGCAAAATTGGGTGTTTTTGGGTGAAATTTGGGATTGTTGAAATTTGGGAAATTAGACCTCAAGTGGAGGTCGGATTACAAAATCAATTGCATATTCGGGCTCGGGGGTGAATGAGTAATCGGTGTTTGGTCCAAACTTCGAATTTTGACCAAACGGGCCCACATTCCATTTTTGAGTTTTAAGGGAAAATGTTTGAAAATGATTATGCATTGGAATTTTTTCCTTTAGCATTTGTTGATGTTATTAAATTAATTATGGCTAGATACGAGTGAATTGCTGGTAGAATCGAGAGGTAAAGTGGTCATTGAGTGTTGAATTACCTGTTGGCTTAAGGTAAGTGTTTGGTCTAACATTAACTGGAGGGACTAGGGATCCCCGACCTATATGCTATGTGAAATTCCATGTGAGTGGCGTATAGGTGTGGTGATGAGTACCTATGCGCCACAAAGTTATCATTTTTGCTTGTTCCCTTCTCCGTCTCCCTATATGTTTGTATCTTTCTTTAATTCCAACTTGCTCATTGATAATAAGTGAATTGAACTATGATTAAGCCCTAAAAGAACCACCTTCTTGTAGAGTTTTTATGATAAAAGTGATAACAAAATGCTCTTATTAGTGCTTTTCATATTTTGCAGGTTACATACTATAAAAGAAGGCTATGGAGTACTTTTGGGATCAATTATGGAGGAAAAAGAGGCCAATCGCACAGTATCCGCCAAGTGCACCATGTGAAATGCACAAACCAGAACTGGAGATGAACTGCCGCGGTCCCGGCGTAACCGCGGTCGGACCGCGGCAAGAAGCTATTGCAGATTCAGAGAGGTTATTTGGCCGCGGTCCTAGCGTAACCGCGGCAGGCGGCGAAAAGTTGAGGGACTGCAGTGCAAATTACGAAATTCTTAGCCCAAAACCCTATTTAAACAATAGAACTCGCCCAAGGGAGGCATGTAATGTTTTAGAGAGTACTTTGGCAAGGAAAACAAGTGTGAGTGATCACCCAAAACATCATTACTCTTATTCATCTTTAATTTTCTTGCAATTTATGATTATGAATATTTTAGTATTTTATTCCCCCATTGTCATGAGTAGCTAAAAACCTTAATCTAAGGTTTTGGTGGAACCCGTTGGGGATGACTTGGTTGTTTTATTAATATAATTAGATTTGGTTGTTAATCTCTAATTGTTCATCTATGTTTTGATTTTGGATTAGTTGAAAGGGCCCTCAATTATCCGTTCCTATATATTATGTATCTTCTTGAGAGAGTGTGCATATTTAGGTGATTGTATGAACAACATCACTCCCAGAGTATAGACTAGAGTCATAACCGAGGGTTTAGGGGTTGGATTAGAGATAACGAAACCCCGTGTGCAATCTAAGTGAACTGTATTGTGAAATTAGCTAGCGTAGCTTGAGAGAGTGCGTCTAGTAGATTATCGTAATTACTTGAGAAAGAATTATGATAGCTGGAGCATTCATGATTGTTAGAGACAACTAAACCGTAGTTATAAGAGATATACAACCAAGGAAATTACCAACGGGGGAAAAAATTGCCTTAGACCTTATTTCTACTGTTTACACGTCAAGTTTTATTAATTTTCAGTTATTAATAACTTTCAGTCTTTAGTTGTTAGAAAATCAACAATTGGAAATTGGAAAGTTTGGGAAAACAGATTGTGTGAATTTAGTAAATCAGACAGTAGTAATTGATAGGTTAATTCTCGATGGTTTGACTCTGGGCAATAATACTCAGATTATATTTGCAGCGCCCGCGTAGGCTTTTGCGAGACTCAGTTGAGCTTGATCAAATTTTGGCACTGTTGCCGGGGAAATTAATGGTGTTATCAATTACAATTGAAAGAAATACAAAAATTCCAAGTATAGTCCGTTTTCTCTATATCAATCTTTTCATTGAAATTCTAACGTTTGAAATCTTGTGGAAATCAGGTGTATGCCTAGAAATTCTTCGAGGACTGGAGAACTAATAGAAGGACTCTCTGACCCCGAGAAAATATTTAGGGCATTGAACCGTGCCAACAAAGGACTTCTAGAAACTCAACCAATACACCAACTCGAATTTGACATGGGTGACGTGAACAACGCCAACGGAAACAATAGGAATGAGTAAGATGACTTAGAGGTGAGATGAGTGGCACCTCTTGTGAACGAGGCTGCACTTCATGACTGGGCACAGCCTACAGTTGACAATCTGGCCACTGCCATAGCTCTGCCTCCAATTCAAGCGGAGACATTCTAGATCACCAGCAACATGCTACATCTACTGCAGAATAAATGATTGTTCTCTGAGTCAAGCATTGAAGACCCACAACAACACTTGAAAAATTTTCTGTCAATTTGCATGACCCAAAGGCAGCCTAATGTGACCCCTGAAGCTATCAAGCTGCTCTTGTTCCCATTCTCAGTAACCGGGGCAGCTCAGACATGGTTAAATTCGCTCCCTATCTACTCTATTACCACTTGGGAGGAATTAGTCAAGCAGTTCCTAAACAAGTTATATCCGCCTAACAAGACTGCACAACAGATTGATGACATATTGCAGTATAGGCAGCATTCCACTGAGTCTTTGCAAGAAACTTGGGAGAGATTTAAAGGGATGCTTGTGAATTGTCCTCATCATGACATTCCAGACCAGATGCTCGGCCAGAGATTCTACATGGGTCTAGCTGACAATTTGAAAGCGAATGTGGATGCTTCAGCTGGAGGTGCTTTCTTAAGAAAAACATTCACCGAGTGAAAAATTCTCCTCGATAAGATGTCACAAAATGCGGGGTGGATGACTAAAGGTGCAACACTGGCACCCATAGTGCATTCATTTCCACTGGATCCCAATAATTCGCTGGAAGAGAACGTGGCCACACTCCTGACCCAGATGAGCTTACTGACAAAGAAGATTGATGAGATGGGTACAAAACAGGTGCACATCATTGATACGACAAATGGAAGACTATGTACACCGTGTATTAATCAGTCCTATGTGTGTTCATGGAGCGGAGAAGGCAAAAATCAAGGGGTCCGGAAAGATATGAATTATGACAACAACTATGGGGGTCAGAGACAAGGAGCACAGCAGTGGAGACCGTAGCAAAATCAGTAGTACAGGCTTAATATGGAGCAGCCTCGGGGTATGCACCCTCAAAACCAATTAGTGCCAGTGCCTTATCAGAAACCACATGGTTATCCACAGTAGAATCAACAGCAATTGGTTTATCAACCACCCCCTCAACAGCAAGATAACAACATGGTGGAGATCAGGGGTATGCTTCAATAACTCATTGGGACAAATAATAAAGTGCAGGAAAAATTGGCAGTGCATGATTCAGCCATAAAGAATATTGAAACGCAGCTGGGTCACCTGTCCATGGCATTGAACTACCATCCTCCGGGACCTTTACCTGCAGACACAAACATAA
The DNA here is from genome assembly GCA_026770625.1 of Nicotiana glauca. Classification (NCBI taxonomy): domain Eukaryota; kingdom Viridiplantae; phylum Streptophyta; class Magnoliopsida; order Solanales; family Solanaceae; genus Nicotiana; species Nicotiana glauca. The sequence goes on from MU726057.1 coordinate 25,666, forward strand.
ATCCCAAGGAGCAAAACCCGAATCAGCTGATGGCAGTCAGTCTCAAGAATAGTAGAGATTTAGATAGATAGCAGAAAATTGCACAGGCCAACAAGAATACTACATAAGCTACTATAGATCAATGAGAGGTATAAGAACCAACATAACTCATTAAAGTAGTGGTTGAGCAGAGTCAGGAGGAAAAAGGCAAAGAAAAGGAGACCGAGTAAGTTGCAGAACAGGTGGCACCTGTTGTGCCAGAAACTCCTAACAGAGAAAAGCCAGCAAGTAGTGCACAAAGGGTGATACCTGCACCCTTCCCTCAGAGACTGGTGAAGCAAAAGAAGGTAGACCAATATAAAAAGTTCATGGGGATGATGCATCAAATCCAGTTGAATATTCCATTGATGGATGCCTTGAGGGAAATGCCCGGTTATGCCAAGATGATGAAAGATTTAATGTCAAGGAAGTTTGATTTTCAGGATCTATCCACCGTAACTCTGACACAGATGATAACTGTGATTTCTACATGTTTTATACCCATTCTTACCTGAGCTTTGTGCATCAATTGCCATATGTTAATCCCAAAATGCTTACAAATTGCACTTGATTGCAGGTTTTAGCGACAAGATGACAAATATCAAAAATCGGCTAAAAAAGGAGTGAAATCTGCCAAGTGTCAAAAGACAACTGAAGTGGGGAACAAGATGACCTGCGCGGACCGCACTGATTTGGTGTGCGGCCGCGCAGGAGAGTTCAGAGGCTGGGTTAGTTCAAGTTCACCCTGCGCGTTCCGCACTGCTTTGCCACGCGGCGGCGCAGGATAGTTCAGAGACCAGGCAAATGCAATGTCAAGCCACGCGGTCCGCACTTATGAAGGTTCTGAGACCCAACCATTCAAGTCAAAAGCCCACGCGGTCGCATACCAAAGCAGTGCGGTCCGCGTGGGTAAATTTCATAGAGTGATGATTTTGATGAGTCTTGCTACGCGACCGCATACCATTTCTGTGCGATCCGCATCCCTTAGCCAACGCGGCCGCGTGACATACTTGTGCGGTTCGCATCCCCTAGTTCCAGAAGCAAGATTTGAAGACCAAGTGCCCTCCACGACCGCGTGACATTTGTACGCGGTCTGCGCCTGACCCTTAGGGGTATTTTTGTCCGGTTTTTCGTATGTAGTATAAATAGAACATTTTAATTTTTTAGGTCAAGTTTGGTTATATCAGATAGCAGTTGAGCTCGAGACTTCATAGTTTTAGCCTATTTTAGGTAATTTCTTCTTGTATTAACGGGGATTCGAGTAAATTAACGTTGTAGTTAATTATTATGTCAATTTCATCTACTATTTCTTCAATTTTTCTTACTACTATGGCTAGCTAAACCCATTAGCTAGGGTTGTGGTTCAACCCTAGTGTGGGTAATTAATGGGTGTGATTTTTTAGTGCATGAATGATGTTGGGTATTTGTTATTTGGGTAAATCTTATGTTTTCATTAAGATTTGGTGGTTGCAAACACTAAGTCTAGCTTAGTGGGTTTTGACTCTACTTGAGAAAGAGAGTCTATGACCCCAAGATTAATTCCAACAAGGAATTGGGATGGACCCATGAGAATGGTAGTCCCAATTAACGGGTTAAACCTCGAGGGAGTAATTACCCAACTTGAACCATAAGTTGCTTGGGCAAATTGGTCTACCCAATTGGTCTCGAGAGCGTCAATTGGGCAAAATCACTCACTCTACCGAGAGGTGTGAGAGTGGGTGCAAAAGTGCAATAGTAATAGCATAAGTCCCATATTTATCATTCTTGCATTAGGAATCCCTACCAGTTAGTTGCCCACCTAGCTACATGCCACGACCCAAGTGCCTTTCTCTATCTTAATTACAACTTAGACAATATTTCTTTAGCATAATTTAGTCTTACCCTTAGTTGATACTAGTAGTTGATAAAAAGAAAACCCAAAAAAGTAAGAAGTACAATTAGAAGCGCAAACGCATTCTTAGTCTATACAAATATGCAACTCCATTCCAAGCTCCCTGTGGAAGATCGACCCCGATACCACTATTCGGGTAAAAGTTTTAGCGCCCGCTCTTCCTACCGTTGTGTAAGGTTGGGTTTGCTGCGATCACTTTTTGGTGCCGTTGCCGGGGAGCTTACGGTGTTGAGTATCTTTGTAGCTATTTGTATGTTTTGCTTCTCTTTCCTTCTTTTTACTAACTTTATTTGTGTCGATCCATCAGGTACACATGGCTCTAAACGGAAATGACCCTCTTGGCAATGCCTTGGAGGGGGAGGAGGTTGAAGATGTTGAACAAGATGAGCTTCCGATACCTCAAGTACCACGGAGAGGTAGAAATGCCAATGCAAATCCAAATGACCAAATCCTAGACCCTTCTCCGCCACCGCCAAGAGTCGCCCCAAGAGTGGCCCCAAGAGTCCTTCCAAACCAGGGTTATGCAAGTGCCATAGTTCCTCCCCGAATCCGGGCTTGGAATTTTCAAATCACTAATGTTATGCTGACGCTTCTCGAGCAAAGAGGGTATTTTACAGGAGCCTCCGACCAAAATGCATACAAGCACTTGAAGGGGTTCGTAGATACTTGCTGGGGGAGTAAACAAACAAACGTGTCCGAGGATGCGTTGAGATTGAGGCTTTTCCCGTTTTCTCTTCGGGGTAAAGCGCTAGATTGGTTGGAAAGGTTACCAAATCATTCAATCACCACATGGGATGAGTTGGCAGACAAATTCATTTCCAAGTTCTTTTCTCCAAGTCACATGGCAGCGCTCTGTGATGAAATTTTGGCTTTCAAATAAGAGCCAACGGAACCCTTGCACGAAATATGGAAGAGATTTAGAACTATGGTTAAAGAATGTCCAAATAATGATATGACTGATATGATGATCCAACAAACATTCTATAGGGGCATTAACACAACCAACCAATGTATTGCGAATCAATTGGTGGGAGGCAATTTTATGAAGCTTCCCTACAATGAAGCTTGTGATGTTCTTGATGAAATGGCTGATACTTCTTCGGCATGGCAAAGCCGGGCTAACGTTCCTCAAGGTGATCCTAATGTTATACACTTGCATAAGGAGTTGCATGATCACGGCCAAGCCATTGCCGAACTCACAACAACAATGAACCAATTGGCTAAGGCGCAACTTCAACAAGTTCAAAATCCGCGCCAAGTCAATGCCATGGAGGGAGTGAATATGATGAAAAGAAGGCAAAGAGGGCAACAACAACTTCAAGAAAATTTTGACAACTATGATGATGGTGGTGGATATTCTAATTAAGGTTTTGATGACCAAAGTGAGGAAGTCCAATATGTCAACAACTTCCAAGGGAATAGAGGTAGTCAAGGGAATCAACAATGGAGACCCCAAGGTAATTGGGGCAATCAACAAGGTGGAAATTGGAATTATAATAACAATCAAGGAGACAATTGGGGGAACAATAACTCGGGGAATCAAGGTAATTGGAACGGGAACAACAATTGGAACAACAGCAATGGTGGTCAAGGTGGGTGGAACAATAATGGTGGTCAAGGTAATAGGGGGCAAGGCTTTCAAAGGCCCCCAATGTATCAATAACCAAATAGCCCGCCTTCGTTTCAATCTCAAGGGTCGAGTTCGTCGGGCAATGACATGAGTCGAATAGAGAACATGTTTGAGCAAATGATGAAGAAGAATCATGACTCTGATTCTCAATTGGCCTCCCATAACACTTCAATCCGTAACATGGAAGTACAACTCGGGCAAATTTCGCAATCTCTCAACACTCGCCCAAAGGGTGCTTTACCAAGTGATACGGTAGTAAACCCCAAGGGTGGGCATAATAATCATGTGATGGCAGTGACCACGAGAAGTGGAAGAGGAGGTGATGTGCAAGCCTTAAGAGGAAATCGAGTTGTGATTGATGAAGAAGAGTTGCAAAATGATAAGATCCCGTTGGTAGTTGAGGATATTGTTGAACCAAATGCAAGTGATGATGTGAGAATTGAAATTGATGAGGGAGAGGAGGAGACTCAAGAGGTCGTGAACTCGTCTAGGGAACACGTTATTGATATGCCTGAACCGGTGGTGCCAAAAGCCAAGGCACCCTTGCCTAGACCTCCTCCGCCATATCCTCAAAGGTTGGCCAAGAAAAAAGGTGACAACCAGTTTAAAAAATTCATTGAGATGATGAAGAGTTTGACTATAAATGTGCCCCTGGTTGAGGCACTTGAACAAATGTCGGGATATGAAAAGTTCATGAAGGACTTGGTTACTAAAAAGAGATCGATGGAGTGTGAGACAATCAAGATGATGCACCAAGTGAGTTCCATTGTACACTCCATGGTTCCAAAGCTAGAGGATCCCGGAGCATTCACAGTACCATGTTCCATTGGAAGTATCGATTTCGCAAAAGCCCTATGTGATTTGGGGGCAAGTATCAATCTCATGCCATATTCGATTTTCAAAACTTTGGGTATCGGACAACCTTGTCCAACTTCCATGAGGCTTCAAATGGTGGACCGGTCAATGAAGCATCCTTTGGGGATTATTGATGATGTCCTTGTTCGTGTTGATAAGTTCATATTGCCGGCCGATTTCGTGATTTTGGATTGTGAAGTGAATTTCGAGGTGCCTATCATTCTAGGAAGGCCTTTCCTAGCTACAGGGAAGTTCTTGGTTGATGTGGAAGTGGGAGAATTGACCTTCCGTGTTGGTGATGAAAAGGTGTTGTTCCATGTGTGCAAGTCTATGAGGCAACCAAATAGCACTGAGGTGTGCTCGTTTGTTGATATTGTCACGGCGGTGATAGTGGATGACACAAGCGCAATGGCAAATGTCGAGGAACCACTTGAGGTCGTGCTCTTAAACATGTATGTTGATGATGATGCCGGAAGGGTGGAGTGTCTGAACGCATTACATGGCATGGGCTCGTATTCTTATGAGCCGAGGAGGTTATCTCTTGATCTTGAAAATCGCAAAACTCCACCCACCAAGCCATCTATTGAGGAGCCATTGGTGTTGGAGTTGAAACCACTTCCTCCTCACCTTAGGTATGAATACTTGGGTCCTAATTTCACTTTAGCTGTTATTCTTTCGTCTTGCTTAACTAACTTGCAGGTTGACGCCACTTTAGTGGTTCTACAAAAGTGCAAGCGGGTGATTGGATGGACCTTGGTGGATGTTTGGGGTATAAGCCCCGCTTTTTGCATGCATAAGATAATATTGGAGGAGGATGCAAGGCCGTCTCTTGAACACCAAAGAAGATTGAATGAAGCTATGCAAGAGGTAGTGAAGAAAGAGGTTATCAAGTGGTTGGATGCCGGTGTGGTCTACCCAATCTCGGATAGCTCATGGACCTCTCCGGTCTAATGTGTGCCAAAAAAGGGTGGTATGATGGTAGTTACTAATGCCAACAATGAATTGATTCCTATCCGGACGGTCACGAGTTGGAGAGTGTGCATGGATTATAGAAAGCTCAACAAGGTCACGAGAAAAGATCATTTCCCTCTACCATTTTTGAACCAAATGCTTGATCGTTTAGAGGGCCGGGCTTATTATTGCTTCCTTGATGGATACTCGGGGTACAACCAAATTCTCATTGCCCCGGAGGATCAGGAAAAGACAACCTTTACATGTCCATATGTCACATTCGCTTTCTCAAGAATGCCTTTTGGACTTTGTAATGCCCCTGCGACCTTCCAAAGATGTATGATGGAAATCTTCACCGACATGGTGGAGGATATTCTGGAGGTCTTCATGGACGATTTTAGCATGGTGGGGGACTCATTTGAAGAATGCCTAGTGAACCTGGACAAAGTGTTGAAAAGATGTGAAGAAACCAATCTTGTACTCAACTGGGAGAAATATCACTTCATGGTGCAAGAGGGTATTGTATTGAGGCACAAAATCTCAAGGCATGGAATTGAAGTCGATAAGGCGAAAATATAGGTCATTTCAAGGCCCCTCCCCCTACTTCTGTCAAAGGGGTGAGGAGTTTTTTGGGCCACGCCAGGTTTTACCAACAATTCGTTAAAGACTTCTCAAAAATTGTGAACCCGCTTTGTAAATTATTGGAAAAGGATGCAAAGTTTATCTTCGATGAGAGATGTATGGAATCTTTTGAGTTATTGAAACAAAAGTTGACCACTACTCCTATAATCACCGCACGTAGTTGGGAATTGCCTTTTGAACTTATGTGTGATGCGAGTGATGTCACGGTAGGTGCGGTTCTTGGCCAAATAATCAACAAGATGTTCCACCCAGTGTACTACTCAAGCAAGACGATGAATGAAGCTCAAAGAAACTATACAGTCACCGAGAAGGAGTTGCTAGCTATTGTGTTCGCCATGGAAAAGTTCCGACCATACCTTATGGGGACCAAGGTGATAATCCATACCGATCATGCCGCCCTTAGGTACTTGATGACAAAGAAATATTCAAAGGCGGGGTTCATGAGATGGGTGCTACTTCTTCAGGAATTTGATCTAGAAATTATGGACCGAAAAGGAAGTGAAAATCAAGTGGCTGACCACTTGTCCCGCTTGGAGGAAGAGGAGTGGCCTTCCGACGGCCTTGAGATAAATGATGCTTTCTCGGTTGAACAACTCCTTGCGGTGTCTATGCATAATATGACGTGGTTTGCCGATGTGGCCAATTATATTATAACCGGTATAGTCTCGTATGAGCTCTCTTCTAACCAAAGGAAGAAGCTCAAGCGGGATAACTTGGATTACTATTAGGATGAGCCCTACTTGTTTAAAATTTGCACCGATGGTGTGATTCACCGATGTGTCCCGGAAGAAGAACAATTGAGTATTTTGGAGGCTTGTCATTCCTCTCCTTATGGTGGTCTTCATGGCGGGGTGACAACGGCTTCTACGGTGCTTAGTTGTGGTTTCTCTTGGCCCTCCTTGTTTAAAGATGCCGGTGATTTTGTTAAGAGATGCGATGAATGTCAACTAGCCGGTGGGATTTCTAAGAGGGATGAGATGCCTCTCAACACAATTCTAGAGGTGGAAACCTTCGATGTGTGGGGTATTGATTTTATGGGGCCTTTCGTGAGCTCTTGTGGGAACACGTATATTTTGGTAGCGGTGTATTATGTGTCAAAGTGGGTCGAAGCCGTAGATTTGCCAAATAATGAAGCTCAAAGTGTGGTGGCGTTCTTGAAAAAAAAAGTATCTTCACGAGATTTGGTACTCCACATGCTATCATCAGTGACAGGGGCTCTCATTTTTGCAACCGGGCTTTTGACTCTTTGCTCGCCAAGTATGGGGTAAATAACAAGGTGACCACTCCTTATCATCCTCAAGCAGTGGCCAAGTTGAGGTTTCTAACAGAGAGATCAAGAGTATTTTGTCTAAGACTGTCAATGCAAATAGGACCGGCTGGTCGAAGAAATTGGACGATGCTCTTTGGGCTTATCGTACAGCTTTCAAGACCTCGATTGGTATGTCACCGTACCGGTTGGTGTTTGGGAAGGCTTGTCATCTTCTGGTGGAATTGGAGCATAAGGCCATGTGTGCCTTGAAAAAGTTGAACTTAGAGTGGGACATAGCTGCTAATCTCCGAGTTGAACAATTCAATGAACTTGATGAGTTTCGATTTCATGCTTACTCCAGCTCGTTCTTGTACAAGGATAAGATGAAGTACCTTCATGACAAGTATGCTCGAGGGAAAGAATTCAAGGTTGGCGAAAGAATTCGTGGTAAGGTTATTTCCGGGCAAACTAAAGTCAAAGTGGAGCGGTCCATTTGAGGTGGTTGGTGTTACTCCTTTTGGTGCCATTGATCTCAAAAACAAGAATGGTGAAGTATTCCGGGTCAATGGGCATTGTGTCAAACATTACTTGGGAAAGATTGATGACAGCCACATGGTGGCGCTTATTCATTTGAAATGACTGTGATGGTAACATGCTTCGTGCCGCGACGTTAAATCAGGCACTCCTTGGAAGGCAACCCATGTCCTTTGCTTTTCTTTGTTTTTCTGTTGTAGAGTAGGGTTTTTGAGCTGATAGTTTGTGAAGTGTTGCAGGGATAATGTTGAACCAGTACAGGACAAAAATGCAAAATGAGCAGTCTCTGAAGGGTTGCCTATGCGGCCGCGCACCAAAGTAGTGCGGTCCCCGTAGGCTTTGTCACACCTCCTTTTGGCGCTACCGCACCCCGCGAAGGATGTAGTAAAGGGAGTTTTTTCCAATTAAAGGACAATCGAAACGAGATTCATTTATTAAGAGATTCAGAGTCGCCACTTGGGAGATTTAT